>CAJQUW010006858.1:292500-296232 GCA_907163375.1 Prostheceraeus crozeri | reverse complement strand
GAGGAGAGAAGAAAAAGAAGGAGAAAAAGAAAAGGGAGAAGAGAAAGATAGAGAAGGAGAGGATGGGAGAGAAAGGGAAAGAAAGAAGATAGGGGAGAAAGAGAAAGAAGGTAGGGAAGAAAGAAGGGATAGGAGAAGAGTATATGTAAAGAGAATATGAAAGAGAAGGGGAAGAGAGGATAGGAGAGGAAGGAAGGAAAAGTAGGGGAGAGAAAGAAAGAAGAGAGAGGAGAAAAAGAAAAAAAAAAGAAAGGAGAGAAGGAAAGGAATGAGGGGGAAAAGGGAGAGAGAAGAGAAGATATGGAAGAAAAGATTAAGGAGAAGGGACAAAGGGGAAGTGGACAAGGGAGAAAGAAGAAGAGGAATGATTGAATAAAAAAGTGAGAGGAAGGGGAAAGAAAAGGGAGATAGTAGAAGGAAGTAGTCGAGAGGGAAAAGGGAAGAAAAGGGAGGAAAGGAAAGAAGGGAAAGGAGGTGAAAGAAGGAAATAGGAAAAGAAAAAAGGGGAAGAAATGAAGTTAGAAAGAAAGGAAGAAGAGAGAAGAATTAAGAAAGAGTATAACAGGAAAAAAGAAGTATAGAGAAGGAGAAGGAACGGGAACGAGAGGGAATAGAGAAGGGAAGGAAGAATAGAAGTAGGAGGAAGAAGAGATATGAAAGGAAGGGAAGAAGGTAAAGGATAAGAAAGGAGGAATAGATAATAGAAAGGAGAGATGGAAGTTGGAGAAAAGAAAGAAATTGGAGGAAGAAGAGACATGGACGAAGAAAAAGAAGAGGGGGAGAAAGAAGAAGGAAGAGAAAGAAGTATGAAAGTGGTGAAAGAAAGAGTGAAGAATAAGCAAGAAAGAAAAGGGAGAAAGAAGTGAAAGGAGGGAAAAGAAAGAAGACAGAAGAAAGAGAAATGATGGAGGTGGGAAAGGAAAAGAAGAAGAGAGGAAAAGAAAGAGGAAAGAGGAAGAAGGGGTGAAAGAAGGGGAAGAAGCAAAAAGGAAGAGAAGAAGGGAAAGGGAGAAAAGGAGGAAGGAATGGAAGTAGGAGGAAGAGAAGAAAGGAGAGGAGAAAGAAAAGAGATGTAAAAGAAAGGGAAGAAAGAGAAAAAGAAGAAGGAGATAGAGAAGGAAAGAAAAGAAGAGGGAAAGAAAGGAAAGTGGGGGAGGAAGAAGGAAGAGGAGAAGAGAAAGAAAGGAAGGAAGAGGGAGAGAAAAGAAGCGAAAAGAAGGAGAAAGGGAAGAGAGGAAGAAGAGAAGAGAAGAAGAAAAGGAAGAAAGAAAGAAAGGCGAAGGGGAGAAGAGAAGGAAGAAAGTGAAGAGAATGGGAATGAAGAGGAGAGAGAAAGAGAAGAAAAGAAAGAGAGAAAGAAGGAGAAAGGAAGAGGAAAGAAAGAAAGGAAGTAAGGAGAAAAGAAGGAAGAAGAAGAAAAGAAGAAAGAGAAAGGGAGAAGGAGAAAAAGAGAGGAAGAAAGAAAGAAGAAGGGAAGAGGAAGGGGAGAAGAAGGAAAGAAGAGAAGAAAGAGAAGAAAAGAAAGAGAAAGAAGGTGAGAGGGAAAAGAGAAGAAGAAAGAAGGGAGCGAGAAAAGAAGGGGAAAGAAGAAGGAGATGAGGAAGAAAAAAGAAGAAGGAGAAGAAGAAAGAGAAAAGAAAGAGAAGAAAGAAGGAGGGAAGAGAAGAGAGAAGGAAGAAAGAAGAGAAAGGAAGAGAAGAAGGAAAGAGAAAGAAGAGGATGAAGAAAAGAGAGGGAAGAAGAAAGAAGAAGAAGAAAAGAGGAAGAAGGAGAGAAAGAAAAGAAAGAAAGGAAGAGAAAGAAGAAGAAGGAAAGAGAAGAGGGAAGAAGGAGAAAGAAGAAGGAGAAGAAGAGGGGAAAGTGGAAGAGAGGGAGAAGGAAAGAAAGGGAAGAAAGGGAAAAGAGAAGAAGAAAGAAAGAGAGATAGGAAGAAAGAGGAAAGAAGAGAGAAGAGAAAAGAAAGAAAGAGAAAGAAAGGAAGAGAAGAAAGAGAAAGAAAGAAAGAAGAGAGAAAGAAGAAGAAAGGGAAAAAGAAGAAAGAAAGAGAAAGAAGAAGAGGAAAGAAGAAGAAGGAAGAAAGGAAGAAGAAAGAAGAAGAAGGAGAAGAAGAAAAGAAAAGAAGGGAAGAAAGAAGAAGAAGAGAAGAAAGAGAAGAAGAGAAAGAAGAAGAAAGGAAGAAAAGAGAGGAAGAAGAGAAAGAAAGGAGAAGAGAAAGAAGAAAGAAGAAGAAGAAGAGAAAGGAAGAGAAAGAAGAAAGAGAAAGAAAGAAGAAGAAGAAAAGAAAGAAGAAAAGGAGAAAGAAAGAAGAAGAAGAGAAAGTAGGAAAGAAGAAGAAGGAAGAAGAAAGAAGAGAAAGGAGAAATAGAAGGAAGAAAGAAGAAAGGAGAAGAAGAGAAAGGAAGGAGAGGAAGAAGAAAGAAGAAAGAGAAGGAAGAAGAAGAAAAGAAGGAAAGAGGAGAAGGAAGAAAGAGAAGGAAAAGAGAAGAAGAAGAGAAGAGAAGGAAGAGGAAGAAGAAAGAAGAAGAAAGAAGAGGAGAGAAGAGAAAGAAGAAGAAAGAAAGAAGGAAGGAAGAGAAAGGAAAGAAGAGAAGAAGGAAGAGAAAGAGAGAAAAAAGAAGAAAGAAGAAGAAGGAGAAAGGAACAGAGAAAGAAGAAGGAAAGAAGGAGAGAAAGAAGAAGAAAGAAGGAGAAAGAGAGAAGGAGAAGAAAGAAGGAAAGGAAGAAGAGGAGAAAGAGAGAAAGAAAAGAAAGAAGAGAAGAGGAAGAAGGAAGGAAAAGAAGGAAGAAGAAAGGAAGAAGAGAAAGAAGAGAAGAGGAAGAGAAGAAGAAAAGGAAGAAGAGAGAAGAGAAGAAGAGAGAAGAGAAGAAAGGAAGAGAAGAAGAAGAGAAGAGAAAGAGAAAGAGAAGAAAGAAGAAGGAGAAGAGAGAAGAGAGAAAGAAGAAGGAAGAAAGAAAAGAGAGAAAGGAAAGAGAAGAAGGAAGAAGAAAGGAAAGAGAGAAAAGAAGAAAAGGAAAGAAGAAGGAGAGAAAGAGAAGGAGAAGAGAAAGAGAAAGAAGAGAGAAGAAAGAGAGAAGGAAAGAAAGAGAAAGAAGAGAAGAAGAGAAGAGAAGAGAGAATGAAAGAGAGAGAAGAAAAGAAGAAAGAAGGAGAGAAGAAGAAGAAGAGAAGAAGAAGAAAGAGAAAGAGAGAAAAGAAGGAGAAGAGAGAAGGAAAAGAAAGAGAAGAACGAGAGAAGAAAGAGAAGAGAGAAGAAAAGGAGAAAGAAAGAAGAGAAGAAAAGAAGAAAAGAAGGAGAAAGAAGAGAAGAAGAAGAGAAGAGAGAAGAAGAAGAAGAGAAGAAGAAGAAAGAAGAGAGAAAGAAGAAGAAAGAGGAAGAGAAAGAAGAAGAGAGAAAGAAAGAAGAAGAAGGAAAAGAAAGAAGGGAAAGAGGAAGAAGGAAGAAAGGAAGAAAGAAGAGAGAAGGAAGAAGAAGAGAAAAGAAGAAAGAAAGAAGGGAAGAGAAGAAAGAAGAAGAAGGAGAAGAGAGAAGAAAAGAAGAAAGAGAGAGAGAAAGAGAGAAGAAAGGAGGAGAGAAGAAGAGAAGAAGAGAAGAGAAGAAAGAAGAAGGAAGAAGAGAAAGGAAAGAGAAGAGAAGAGAGAGAAGAGAAGAAGAAGAAAAAGAGAGAAGAGAAAGAGAGAAGAGAAGAAGAGAGAGAAAGAAGAGAAGGAAAGGAAGAAGAAGAGAAGAAGAA
>CAJQUW010006858.1:162500-280000 GCA_907163375.1 Prostheceraeus crozeri | reverse complement strand
TCCGTTATTCGAGCAATATCGTTGCACTATCTTTATTTGCTTAATGAGACCTTTTTGACTTTCACTCATCAGTAAGATATCATCAGCATAGGTCATGATAGCGATTTTCAGATCCGAAATACATATAGGATCTATGTATTGAATTTCTTTATCGAATTCGTCTAGCAGGTCGTTAATATATAAGCAAAATAAAGTAGGTGAGAGACTATCTCCCTGAGGAATTCCATTTACAAGATCGAACGGTTCTGTGATCTCCTGATTGAATAAGATTTGAATTTTCTTTTCACATATTAGCCGAATTATCAAGGAAGTTACTTTACTATGTGGTAGATAGGCCTCAACTTTTGATTTTAACATTTCTTTTGGAATTGAATCGAATGCCTTCGATAGATCAATAAAGCAAATATACAGTGGATGATGTTTATTTGAATATATCTGAATTACTTCTCGCAATAATAGTATGTTATCTAGCACTGAGTTTCCTTTTCGAAATCCAGTTTGTGATGCTATGAATAATATTGTTATCATCCAACCATTTACAAAGTCTGCCGTTAACTATTCTAGTTAAAAATTTCTCAACACATGATGATAAATTTATGCATCTATAAGAAGAAATCAAATTTTTATCACCTTTCTTATAGGTTGGTAAATTCCAACTTGTATTCCAAGGTATTATTGCTTCATTATGAATGCTATTAAATAAATGATAAAGAATTTCTATTACATCATTTGATTTTTGTTTGAACATTTCATACACTAAGCCATCGGGTCCACTGGCTTTAGAATTTTTTGCACTCCTTATTGTTTCTATTATTTCTTGTTGTGTTATATCACTTTTCTAAAATAGGATCTTTGAACTTAATTATTCTGGTATATTCGATTCTTTCGGATATCTTTATAGTCTTTAACCGTATAGTCTGTTTTTCTTGATTATTTTGTTCTATGAATCATTTGCTTTTAATGAAGTAATAATCTTTTTCTTCTTTTTTTCTTTGTTGTGATTCATTAGATTCCAGTATTGTTTTGTGTCACCTTCTAATTTTGCTTTTTTTAGATCCTCCATTCTTTTGGCTTTTAATTGTTTTTTCTCGTTTTTTATATTGTCAATAGCTTTCTTTTTACTTATCAGTAACAATTCAAGATTTTCTCTGGTTTTATTTTTTTTTCCAATTATCCACTTGTACTTTGTATTCACGTCTATGGTTTCTAGTTTCATCTGAATATTTTATCATTGCCTTATTTATTTTGTTCTTTTGGGTTGCTTTTTCCATATTTTCTATCAGAGTTTTATACATTTCTGAAATTGTGACCTCTTGCTTTTCTTTTAGGCGCTGTAGTAATAACTTGCATTCGGCTTCAAAGAGGTTTATGTCAAAATTTGATTCCGATTCACTTGTCCATTTGTATGGCGCTTTTATGTTAGTGTGTACAAAATTTGTTCTATTTTTGCAAATTTTACCGCATTTTGGTTCTGATTTTAGACTAATGTTTAGCTCGATTTTTATTGCTGAATGATCTGTATAAAGGGTAGGATCACCTATCACTATATCTTGTATATTTTCTATAAGTGATTTTGATACTATTACATAATCAATTACTGACCTTCTTATTTTTATGCCTTGTAAACAATGATACGTACATTTTCCACTTTCGAATCTCCCATTTGTTATTATTAGTGATGTATCGTTACAAAATTTAATTATCTCTTTTCCCGTTCCATTAATAGTAAGATCATCTGATTTGCGTTTTGGAATATCGAGTTGTTCGTTATCAGAGATCAATCCTATCCTTCCATTTAGATCACCTATCAGAATAATGTCGTGCATTTTGAATTCTATCATATATTGTTTTATTTTCTCAAAGTATTCATTTTCCTTATAGCGTGACTCTCTATTTTCTTTGTAACAGACTATGACATATATATCACTTTGTGCTTTCCACTGTATGTTATTCAATCTTAAGATCAATAAATTTCCATCTGCGTTTTTTATTTCTTCACATTTTATGAGGTTATTTAGTTAGATTCTTTTATGTATATGGATACTCCCTTGATATTTCGACCAATATAATGTTTTCGCTTTACAATCGCATGATATCCTAAATAATTATCTATTATGGGTGGATGCTCATCTTCCTTCAGATGTGTTTCAGTAAAACATAAAATATCATAACCACTTATATCATTGGCTAAATCTGAGTTTTTGATTTTGTAATCATTCAAAGAATTGATATTGATGTAAAATATTTTTATCTGTTCATAATATTGGTTGTTAATTTCATCATCATTTTCCCCTGTCTCCTCTCCTTCTTTACTTACGTTAAAAATATGTGGGAGGAATCCTCTGAGTAGGTGGATACACAACGTTCTCACTAGGATGCTGGTTATCAGGTTGACCGTTATAACAAGTGGGTCGGCACAAAGCGAGGAAATTGTTCTTTGCTGGGAGTTAATGTCACTCGGAATCGTTCCTCTTCTCTCTGCTGTTGGTGTTGTTGTTGTTGTTGATGCTGTCGATTTTGAGGTTGATGGTATTCCTGGCGGTATTGATGCTGTCTTTGAACGTAGTAATGACGAGGAGGTTGCTGGTAGTGTGCATTCCGTTGATAGTAGTTTCTTGTTGGTCTTCGGAAATTTCTATTCTGTGTTGGTGGTCTCCAACAGTTTCTCGCAATATGCCCTCTTCTCTTACAGTTATAGCAAGTTGGGGTCCATCTCGTTTCATTTTGCTGTGTAGATCGATTTGGCTGCAACTCAGGTTCTCTTGGTCGATGTTGATCTGTGAAGTAGTCGAGTCTCTTTTCAATTAGTGATATTTTCATATCGAGGTCTTCGAACTTCCTCTTGAATTCTCCATTTGGATTTGATTGACCGCTTCCCTCCTTCGTAATACGTCGCGACTCTTCGTTCAATGTTTGTTGTGGTCCTACGCACTTCTCCGTTAGCATGATTTTCCTAAATTCGCTGATCTGTTCGTCTTGCTTCTTCATCTCCGATTCGTAGGTCGATATTGATGTAAGCAGCTCTTGGCGCGATCTCTTGCTGTTTTTCAGATCTTCTGTGACTGTTCTAAGCTGTTCTTCTGTTTCTTCAAACTTCAGTCTTTGTATGGTCAGCTCTTCCTCGTACTGCTGCAACTTCCTCAACAATTCTTCTGTTTCTGCTGTTCTGTTGATCTTCATTCTTCTCTTGATTTTCTCCGAGAGAGTTGTGAATGTCGATGTCATACACAGTTCACATGTGTACTTTCGCTTATATTGGTACTTCCTCGAATACTTGATGAGTTCGTACACTGGCAACTCCGTGCAGGTGATGTGGTATGCCTTGTCACATTTGTCGCATTGCATCATGTCTTCGGTTTCGTTATCTTCTCCACACTTCTCGCATTTGACTTCATCGACTTTCACGAAGGTAGATGGTGATACTGAATCTGGTGATGTCATTCTGTAAATCAAATTGAAAATAACTAAGATGATGTTGCAATGATGGGTTTGGACCGATCTCCGCGTGTTGTTAATAGTCTGACGACAACGGCTTGTTCTCTCGGCTTGCTCTCTCTCTCTCTCTCTGTCTCTCTCTGTCTCTCTCTGTCTCTCTCTGTCTCTCTCTGTCTCTCTCTGTCTCTCTCTGTCTCTCTCTGTCTCTCTCTGTCTCTCTCTGTCTCTCTGTCTCTCTCTCTCTGTCTCTCTCTCTCTGTCTCTCTCTCTCTCTCTCTCTCTCTCTCTCTCTCTCTCTCTCTCTCTGTCTCTCTCTCTCTCTCTGTCTCTCTGTCTCTCTCTCTCTCTCTCTGTCTCTCTCTCTCTCTCTCTGTCTCTCTCTCTCTCTCTCTCTCTCTCTCTCTCTCAAAATTCAATGGGTTTTATTTTCATAAGGAAAAATACCCTGAAAAGTACAAATGAAGGTGACAAATATTAACTGATGAGCATATACGAAGAATGTCTAATGAGATCAAATGTTAGTTGAGGCAAGGTAAACACAGATGATGAATTATACAGATGATGATAATCAGATGAACGTGCATGTACATGAGATCGTTCAGTTTGGCGTGGCAACGGTAGAGCAGTTAATATGAGGGGGTAGGAGACGCATATTCGGAAGTGATTAAACATTCATGTCGAGAATATCATCAACATTGATGGAAATATTATATTATCATATTGATAGATCATATAGAGTACATTATCAACCAAGTTTACAACAGTCAAAAGCAACACGCTTTATTAAGTTTGGAGATCGGTCAATGGAAATAACATGGCATATACAAATTTAAAGAAGTCTATCAAAAGAGTTTATGTATCGATATACTATGTATGCTAATAATACTATATAATACTATAATAATACTATGTATGTATCTCTCTCTCTCTCTCAAAAATTCAAAATTCAAAATGGTTGATTGCCCATCTTGTGGGTCAAACATGGCTGAGTTTACATAAGGTAAATATGTGCATATTAAGCGGCATACGGATGAATGAAAAGATGACAAGGGATGAGAATGAAATGACAGATAAAATCACACTGCACCATGATGACCGTCTTCGATGAGATGAATGTCTGAAATGACTGAGCACAATGTTATAGAGCACAATGACGAAAAAACTGCATGGGTGGTACGAATGTGGCACATATGTGGAGGAGAGGAGACGAAGCATGCATCATTACATGTTATTATTAATTATGTTCACATCGCATTTTAGCTTCCATTGTATTTAACTTAATGATTTTATTTGCACATCACACTCCGCAGCATATTAATAATTCCTATTATTTGATCGGAGGAACGGATTAATTACAAATTAACATAATTTGAAACAGTGATTCCAATCAATAATAGTTAGTACATACCTGAAACGATTTGAAATATAATTCAGCTAAATAATCAACCACTTGTAACGTCCGTCCTCCGATATGAGATTTTAGCGAGTGAAAGGTAATGCATGCCTTCCATTCTTTTGATTGGGTCAGTGAATATTTCTCAACATTTTGTGATAATGCAGCTTTTCAATGCTTTTATCTATAGCAAATTTTTGATATCTGTTCCTTTTCTCATCACCAAGTTATTGATTTATTTGGTCTACTCTTGGTTTGAATCAGCACAGATATCTATACAATTATATTGCCATCTTTTCGTTGCTATTGTTTCAGACATTAACATGATAGTCCATTTGTAGATGTCAATTATTTTACACTCCGCTATCTATGATTTCTGATGTCCATTGCTCTGTCAATATATTCGTCTACTGGTCTGATTTTTCGTAATGGTTAAAGGATGTTTCATTGATATTTGCTGAAATAATGAGGACAATTATCTATTAAAATTCCCGAGGGCATAGCCCGAGGGAATTTTGACAGATAATTGGCCGAGATATCTCAGCAAATATCAATGAAACTCCTTTAACCGTTTTAAACTATGCCAGTTTATCTCTATTCGGGTAGGGACAAATTAACAATGTTATAGTTGATCTCTATTCGGGGAGGGACAGATTAACAATGTTATAGTTGATCTCTATTCGGGGAGGAACAGGGACAGGGATATTACGGGATTTAATGAGATCTCTAGATAGCAAAAAATACATTACTAGATAAACTGGCATAGTTTAACTATTGTTAATGCATCCATGTAGACATAGAAATCTGATCGTGTTATGTCTCTCAAGTCCGGAATCAGTGCATCTCTTTCCTCGTTATAGCATGGACATTCAACAATGAAATGGAAGATATCTTCAATCTTATTCAAGTCACAGAATTTACAAATACAGTCTTTATAAGTACTACGATTTTGATATGTTCCAACTTCTGCTGCAAGAGTGTGATTACCAGTTATTAATTTGATGACGCTACAGATTTTATTTCTGCTGTTACTAATTGCTAAATATGGTTTTAATTGACATTGAAATCTGCATAACTCTAGATATCTTAATCCTTTAACACTATGCTTAGCGCTGTCGATCCACTCTCTTCTGAAATATTCAATCAATGCATTGTCAATTATCTTTTTGGACTTTCCACTGTATTCCATGCTCTGTATATTTTTTAGGTCAATTTTATGAACTAACTTATCTATTCTGCTGCACCATGTATTACGAAATGATTTTTTGTTTGTATTTTTATTGATGGTTCGGAATAATCGTGTGATTAATCTCTTATCATCGCTCATATTTAGTTTAAGAAAGTAATTCAAAGCTGATTTATAAAAATAATATTCTATTGGTTTAACACCAAACTCACCGATAATACAGTAATTAGGTGTTGTTATGCGTAAGTGGTAATATCTTTTGTAAAATTGCATAATCACACGATTTAAGTCGTTTATGTTTCTATCAAAAAAAATTTCACTGCCGTATCTCATTCTCGAAATAGTTAGCATTTCTAGTGCTTCCGTTAAAATTCTACCATCATCTCTGTTAAATTCTTTCAAAGTTTTGGCAGTTACATATGAAGATGCTCTTCCTCTTTTCGTTAATTCTTCGATATGCATTCTATCAGTTCTTTACTTTTAAGCTGTTGTTCTCACAAAATTTATGGAGAAATTTAATCTGTTCGACAATACCAACTTGTGATTCGCTGAGTAACAATATATCATCGGCATATATAAGAGCAGCTAAATTTATATTCGTTATTTTTGCTGGATCGAATGCGCTAATATTTTTATTAAGTTCAATTAGAAAGTCGTTCATATATATGCAAAATAAGGTTGGCGATAAGCTATCTCCTTGTGGAATGCCATAATTTAGTTGGAGTTCTTCACTTTCTTCTCCATTAAAAAGAATTTTATATCTTTTGTTGTTTATAATATTTTCTATTAATGACAAAAAATTACCGTTAGGTATGATATACCTCAGCTTATTTATTAATCTACTTTTTTGAACAGTGTCAAATGCTTTCGAGAGATCGACAAAACATGTGTATAGTGTCTTATTATCATTCTTATATATTTGAATAATTTCTTTTAGCATCCAGATATTGTCAATCGTTGAATTTCCTTTTCTAAATCCAGTTTGTGATTCGTGCAATATTTCAAACTTATCAATCCAATCGTTTAGTCTATCATTTAACATTCTTGTCAACAGCTTTTCAATACAGGAAGATAGATTAATACATCTGTAAGAGTTTGAATCTCTCTCTCTCTCTCACTCACTCTCTCACTCACTCTCTCACTCTCACACTCACACTCTCTCTCTCTCTCTCTCTCTCTCTCTCTCTCTCTCTCTCAGAACTCAGTAAGGCAAAACATTACATATATGTTGATGGTGCAATGATAAAATGGAGTTTGAGCGTGTATTAAATGATGGTGAAATGATAAAATGGGATGAATGAGGAAAGTACGTTATCAGGACCGTGGCGGAGAGGAGACATTCACGAGGCTACTGAAACATCAATAAGCATAATCCGTTGAGAAATCTTTCATGGAAAATTTTAAGAGAGCATTTAGGAGAAATGCATTCAGATAGATAGATGCATCAACAGATTCAATGAGTTAAATGAAGGCATGTATAGAATGAGTCAGACGTCATGTGGACATCATGGTATATCTTAAAAGGAAACCCATCTTCGTAATCAATAAATTTGCATAAATTCATCGAGCGCATATTCAATCATTAATAATATCGGTTGTCTATTTATTTGCACAATCACACACCAACAGAACTATTATTTTAAGTGTTAATAAACGAGTCAATTCTGAAGGTCCGGAGGTCATGCACAAAAGTTATACTGTAACTTAATTCAGAAAATATTCATTGTATCAACAGTACTACTCAATATATGTCAAAGTTTCATTGACACTCACCTGCAATCAATGTGAAAGTGATAAGGATATTGTGATGAATGCAGATTTATTCCGGACCTTCTGACTCGTATTGGCAGTTAGTGTGGAGTGATTTGTCAAATTTCATGAAGCATCTATCTTTACCAGTGATTACAATTCATGTCATTCACAATCGATTTGTCGTTAGCAATCTGTCAATATGCTGATCTGACGTTGTTTTATTGTTTGTTTCTATTTGCACTTTCTACTTAATGGAGACCAACGTCGATTGTTAATTTGATTTAGATATCTATGTTTGACACTAGCATTTGGTGAAATCATGTTTGATCTACGTTATTTCACAACTTTCGGCATAGAGATATCGGTCCACATTTCAATGCAAAACTATGGAGTGTATCGACTGTCAATCTTACAGACTATAGATATCTGAGTCAGCACTGCCATCAATAGACACATCAATCTAAATCATTCCTAGTTCTATGCACACGATAGAGTGGGCAACTTTGTCATTAAATCTATGCAGCTGCCAGCAAACGACTATCGAAATTATGTGAAGTCAATTGTTATTATCTTCGTCTATGCAATTTCTATGCAATGTCTTCTGCAATGCTAACTCATTTGAGATATCTATGCTGCAAGAGTGAGGTATACACATTACTAAGAAAATATTTCAATTTCTATGCACATAAAGCGACAATTTCGTCACAGCTATCTATATAAATTTCTAGGAATCTCTTATTTCAGATGCTTGTTGTATATAATTTGCAAGAGATTTCATCTGTTGGAGATTTAGCATGTCCATGGCTGCATAGAAATGTACACTATCATCAGTTTCTAGAAAAGGTATTAGAAGACTTCTGGCGTCTGCATACTTCGGACAGCAAGAGATGAAGTGTTTTATGTCTTACATTTCTTCAGAGCTACAATTTGGGCAAAGACACTCATCGTAAGATTGTCTGTTATAGTATCTGCCAACTTCAGTGACGAGATTGTGGTTAAAAGTTCTCATCTTTAAAATAGGCATGATTATTTTATCATCATTTGTTTGATTTAGATATTGTTTTAAGTTGCATTCAAAGCGGCATAGTTGTAAATATTTTAAACCTCGATTGCTACTTCTTGCACTTTCAATCCATTGCTGTCTAAAATATTCATTTAAACGATTATTTATCAAATTCTTGTAACTATTCCGCGTTCTGTGGTTCAAGTTCATTGATTCAATTTGATTGAATTCGTCATTATTGAAATGAAGATTATCTATTAATTGGAGCATTCTGGTAGTCCATGTGCTACGGTAGCTAGGAAGGTTTGAATACTTATATATTGAATCAAATACTTTTCTTACTAAATGATGCTCATCAGTTCGATTCAATTTCAACCAGTAATTTAAAGCTGCTTTATAAAAATAAAATTCTATCGGTTTAATTCCAAATTCTCCTATAATGCAATACGTCGGCGTTGTACGTTTCAAATGGTAAAATTTTTTGAAATACTGTACTTGTATTTTGTATAATTCTTTGAGGTTTTTATCAAAATAGAATTCAGCTCCATATTTCATTTTTGATATTGTCAACATTTCAAATGAATTTCGCAGAATTTCTCCATCAACATAGCCAAATTCTTTTAGAGTTTTTACTGTTATACATGCTGATACTTTTCCTCGTTTTCCTAATTCTTCAATATGCTTCCTGTCATTTTTTGAAAAGAATGCACCCAGGTATTTGTATTCGTCTACTACTTCAATGGAATGTACATTTTCTTTCATGGTGATATTAAATTCTTTATATTTGTTTACGTCGTTATATATCATAATTTTAGTTTTTTCATAGTTAATGCTCAGACAATTTTCATGGCAATAATTTTGAACAATTTTAATTTGGCATGCCAGCCCTTCTTTTGTACGGCTCATAAGTAGTATATCGTCAGCATAAATTAATGATGCAATCTTCATTTCGGCAATTTCAATGGCATCAATATGTTTATTTTGTCTAATTTTGACAGAAGATCATTAATATATAAGCAAAATAGGGTAGGCGAGAGACTGTCGCCTTGAGGTATTCCATTTTGTAGCCTAAATTCTTCGCTTTCATTTCCACTGAATAAAATGTTATAAGTTTTATCATTGAGCATGTTCTGTAGTAGCGATAGAAATCTTCCTTCTGGTAGCATATGTCTCAGTTTATATATTAGTCTATCTTTTGGGATTCTGTCAAATGCCTTCGATAAATCAATTAAACAAAGATATAGTGGTTCTTTAATGTTTTTGTGTATCTGCATTATTTCTTTTAATAGCCATATACAGTCCAATGTGGAATTCTCTTTACGAAATCCTATCTGAGACTGGTGCAAAATATCATGCTTAGCAATCCACTTATTGATACGATTGTTGAAAATTTTTGTCATAAGTTTTTCGAGGCAGGAAGATAGGTTGATAAATCTGTATGATTGCGCTTGATTTTTATCTCCATTTTTGTATATTGCGGTTGTCCAGCTCAGGTTCCAAGGAGTTATTTCATTAATTAGAATTTGGTTAAACATGTTTTCTAGTATAGATAAAGTATCGTCAATATTTTTCTTCAACATCTCATAGACTACGTAGCCGAAGTTGTTGTATGGCTGGCGGTTGTTGCGATAGTTCTGATGGGCACTTCTGTTATAATGGTCGGACCGCTGTTGGCTGTTGTTCTGGTGTTGGTGGTTGGTTGACTGGTTCTGCTCGATGTCTTTGATTCTGCTATTTAAGTCTGATAGCATAATTTTGATGGCACCAAATTCCTTCTTCATTTCATCATTATCGGTGGTTTTGCGCGCCGTTTCTCTTGTTGTTGGCTCATCTTCATCGTTGTTGTCGTCTTCGTCTTCTTGATGTTCTCTCGCCCTCTTCAATTGCTCGATCTTCTTCTCACACTTTCTCAGTTCAATTTCATAGTTACGTGCGCCAAGCATGAGGTCCTGTTTGGCCCTGCGTAGGATTTCCATATCCTCCTCCATTTCTTCCATTCTCCTCTCTGTTCTTCGTAATTCCATAGTGAGCCGCTCTATTTCTTCGCTCTTGTTCTGATCTCTTTTCTGGTACTCGTCTAGCAATAACTGCGACCCATCGAGCTTCTTTGTTGCTTCTGCGATTGTCTGCAGGTCTGATGGGTGGAGGATGTTCACACACTTATTACAGTTGTACTTTCTTTTGTACAGGTTCTTCTTCGTGTACTTCACCAGTTCATAGGCTGGAAGACTTGTGCAGCTGTAGTGCAGAAGTGTTCCGCACTTGTCGCAGACCAGAAACTCCTGCCTGTCCTCATCTTCACCACATTCACCGCAGCTAAGGGATGTTCGGACAAAGCATGCGGGAGAAGATTCTGTTGATGTCGCCATGACCTGCAATCAATGTGAAAGTGATTGCTCTCAAGACATCTCTCACTCTCTCTCTCTCTCTCTCTCTCACTCTCTCTCTCTCACACTCTCTCTCACTCTCTCTCTCACTCTCACTCTCACTCTCACTCTCACTCTCACTCTCACTCTCACTCTCACTCTCTCTCTCTCTCTCTCTCTCTCTCTCTCTCAAAATTCAAGGGTTTTATTTTCATGAGAAAATACCCAAAGATACAAGTAAATTTGACACATAAATATTATATAATAAATTTACAGGCAACTTGAAGAATGATAGTGATGATGATGAATATATACAAGTAAATTCTGATGACAGTCTGCAACACCACATTGTCATTGATTGAAGCTGTGAGTCATGAAAAGTAAATGTATGAACGTCAAGTCAGTCTTATGAGAAGTCGCGATGAAATACAATATCACAAGATCATGAAGGAGAGGAGGTAATTTAATTTCACAAATTAATATTTGATTAATATCGTTTATATGCAAGATCTGATATATGCGTTTTCAAATATGTAATAATTCCCGCTGAATTTCTATTATAGGACATCATTCATACACATCAACATCGCACCTTTAATAAATACTTGAGTGCAAGGGCCGGAAAATATTTACATAAAAGAACATCAAACATATAATGCATGTTACCAAAATGCATGTACATCGATTAAATATTTCTGCAGCACACTCATCATAGTATGCTGTAATCATGGATGTGGTAAATAATAGGATTTTACTATCTCACCTGTAATATAATTGAGAGAATTATGAGTACTGTATGATGTGAAGAAATTGTAAATGATCCGGCCCTTGCGTTATGACAATCTTTGATTTAGCACATAAACTGAAACATCAATCGCTTTCCAGTGCTGTTCTGTGTCCAATTTGATCACTATTCATCATTTATTGATTTATTGGTGTCATCCATTGTCGATAGCTATACCGATGTGCTTTCTATCGCTTGCTTACGTCATTGATCACCTGTGTTTTACATAGCTATTTTTACATACGATGATGCACAATGTCATTTTCCTTTGATGGGTAATCAAATAAATTAATTGTTTCATTGTCTGTGTTCGACATAGCAATCAAACATACTCGCATGTGTTTAATAGCATAGACATAGCGCCTATCTATACCCATATATCTATGATTTGTCACAATGAAGACATTGGTCGAAATTAAGCGTTACTATATATTCGTAGATATCTATGGTTTTCTGTTGCATAGATCATGGATCTCGATGTAGACATGACACATTAACATTCGTAGCTGACGACTATTTATTTCAAGGTAGGACATTTTAGAAGCATAGCTATCGAACAATAGATTTAACAAAGGTGATATCTTGTAGCCATTGGCCCTTCATAGATGTGCTTTACACTTATTTATAGCACACTCTTTTCATGGTTTCAAAAATTTACTATTTCTCTGTTATGATTCGCAATTTTTATGAAAGAGGCAATCGATCTCTCTCTCTCTCCCCCCCTTTCTCTCTTCCGATATTTTATAACGTCCGAATGAAAACAGAAACATATTTGAATAATTTCTTTGATTTTGAATGATTATTGATCACAAACATACTTTTGAGCATTCAGTCATGTATCGGTAAATGTTCATTTATGGTGATACAAGTAAAAACAATTCTTTCCCTTCGTGAAACAAAGATACACTTCACATTTTCTACAACGATCGAATGTAAAGACTGTGCGACTCGAACATTGTGCACATCTGCTGCGTTTATCCATGTATTCTGGAAAATGATCATAGAGATCAAACTGTATGTCAGGAGACTTGATTGATACTAGAAGACGCTTTTTTCGTGGTGGCATCAGTTCTTTTAGAAAACTTGGACGCCCAACTGGTTTATTAAATTTCAAGAGACTTTCTGCAACCTGCAGTTGAAACTCTTTCAAAGATAACCGCCCTGCACTTGTTTGTGTCGAATCACGTCGGTAACAGAGCCATGAGTTTACCAAGGCAATGTGCGTTAGATGATGCCATATATATAAAGGCCAACGATTACTGCGAAACCTATATGAGTATAGCGACACCATTTTATCGTTAAGATCGATGCCTCCCATGTTGTTGTTGTATTCGTTCACTATTTGAGGACACTGGACTTCGACGTACTTTTTCTCCTTCCTGTCGTAACTGATATATCCTGCGCTAGCCAACGTTCCGTTTACTTAACAAAGCAAGTCTCGTTCATTCACGTGTTTTCTATTTCGTCTCAGATCGTCGTATATTTAAATTGTTCAGTTACAAGCGTTAGTTAAACAAAAACATTCATTGTTATATGCGATACATCATTCTTCCCCCCTAAGAATTTATTGTCACATAACCACATTCAGTCATTGAATCCATAGCGAATAGGAGGATCACGCTTTCGACGAGGATTTCTGCGTGGAGTGTCGGTGATGTCAGGCTGAGTTAACACATTTGAGTCAGTGTTCGGTTGCACAAATGTTTGATCACGAGCTGAAGATTCTTCGCGCTCTCTCTCATCCTCGACCAGTCGCATTTGTAGTTGGTTCACATGTCGCTTGACCACGCCTCTATCAGTTTGTAGGATCCTCACCATTCTTCCTCTGCACTCGAATATTACAATGCCAGGTAACGATTTGGGTCCTTTGCCATAATTCTTGTAGTATACATGTGTACCTACCGGGAACTGACATTTTCTATTGGTGGGACAACTTTCTTCCGCCTTCCTTTGTTTTGATACGAGGGATAGCAGATTTTTCGGCTTTCTACCATGAAGGCTTTCAGCGGGAGATAGACCGTCCAGTCCAGGGTGTGGCATTGTGCGATACATGAATAGTACCTGTCTCGCTGTTTGCCACAGCTCATCTGCAGAAGGCTCAGCACTTGTGATACACTTCTTCATGTGCTGCTTGAACGTAGCAAAAAACCTTTCAGCAAGGCCGTTGGATGGTGGATGTGCCACAGGAGACGTGATGTGCAGCATTCCCAATCGACTGCAGAAGTTCTCGAACTCCTCAGCTATGAATTGGCTCCCATTGTCCGTGATAATAGTATCACACAGTCCTTCGATTGCCAATACCTGTTCGAGCGCAGCAATTGTGTCTTTGGACGTAGTGTGTCCAATATTCATCATTGACAAGTAGGGAAATCTTGACTTTGCATCTATTATTATGAGCCACATCCTTCCGAGAAACGGACCAGCAAAGTCCATGTGTATCCGGGAACACACATGCGGAGGTTCAGGCCAACAAGTATAGCTTTGCGGCGGACTCACGGCGTTCTCTCTACATGCGGCGCATTTCCTACAAAATAGTTCGACATCGGAGTTTGCACTAGGCCACCAGACGTATTGTCGCAAGGTCTGCTTCATTCGTACGATGCCAAAGTGAGCAACATGCAGAGTCTTGAGGATGTCAATTCTCAGTGACTCAGGGATAACAACACGAACTCCTGCATCTGCTTGTAGCATGACTGCATTTTCATGAATAAACAAACTGTCTTTCAAATTCCAATAGCGCATAAGCTGCTGATCTCTCGGCCTTGTTCTAGGCCAGTCACTGTTTACGATGTGTCTCTTGACTTCTGTCAATGTCTTGTCCTTCTCTGTTTCCCGTATGACATCAGTCAAGTCAATAGGAGACTCGAACAAAGTGTTTTTTATCAGATTGACAGTTTCTTCTTCTTCGAGAGTTTCGATCCTGTCAAAGTTTTCATCTGGGCCAACTGGCAGTCTACTCAAGCAATCTGCGTTTGAGTGTTTAGACGTAGGACGAAATCGGATCTCGAAGTCATAAGCACGCAGTTTCAAGGACCATCTTGTCAGTCTCTGTGCGGCCATTGTAGGAATATTTCTCTCAGGTGAAAATATTGCAGTTAGTGGCTTATTGTCCAATTGCAATGTAAATTTTCGTCCGAAAATGAATTTGTGAAACTTCGTCACGCCAAATATCACTCCAAGTCCCTCTCTATCCAATTGTGAGTAGCGCTTCTGAGCTGCAGTCAGTGTCTTGCTTGCAAAGGCGATTGGCTTTTCCTCACCGTCTTCGATCTGTGACAGTACAGCACCCGTTCCGTATGGCGAAGCATCAGTTGCCAAAACAAGTTGCTTTGAAGGATCATAGTGCGTTAAACTCACAGCTTCGGCGATGATTTGCTTGAGGTCCTGAAACGCCTTTTCTTCCTTCTCTTTCCATTGAAACTTGACATTCTTCTGCAATAATGCATATAGAGGTGCTGCTTTGGAAGCCATTTGAGGGATGAAAGCAGAATAATATCCGACTTTACCCAAGAAAGCCTTGACTTCATCACACGAGGATGGTCTTGGAAGCGGTGTTACTGCTGTTATTGCCGATGGAGAAGGTCGACGTCCTTGTGAAGAAAATTCGAAGCCCAGATACTCGCATTTCGGTTTCACCCAAGAACATTTTTCAGGTCTAATGCGAAATCCAAAATCTGATAATGCAGCTATCACGCGTTCAAAGTTTTCCCAATGTTCCGTTTCGTCTCGACCAGTGACAATAATATCATCCAAGAATGCGGCAGTTCCTGGCAGTGAATTGATCATTTGGTCCATTATTTGCTGAAAAATTGATGGTGCTGATGATATCCCAAAGGGCATGCGATGATATTTGAAGATACCGAATGGCGTATTTATGACGCATATCTTCTTTGACTCTTCATCTAGCTCTACTTGAAAGTAGACATCAGACATGTCGAGTGTTGTGAAGAACTTGCCATCGCTGATCTTTCCGCACAAATCGTCAATATGAGGTAGCGGATGCTGTTGTGTATTTGATTGTCGATTCACATCGATGAAGTCACCACACACACGAAGCTTGCCGTTTGGCTTGGAGACGACAACTATGGGAACAGCCCAATCACTATATGCAATCTTCTCGATAATTCCTTGTCCCTCGAGACGGTTTAATTCTTCCTGCAAAGCTTGCTTTTGGGAAAACGGTATAGGCCTTGCTTTCCGAAACACAGGTGTAGCATCATTCTTCAGTTGTATGTGCGCCTTCGTTTTCGAGCACAGTCCCAGACCTGACTGGAAAACCGAAGAATACCGAAGCATCATCTCGTCTAACTTCCGTTTCTTGTCATTTTCCGAAACATAGAAGACTGATGTTTCAATCGGTGAACTGTCAAGAGAGGACAGTCCATGCTGTGTCATGCCGAATTCATCTGACCAGGGCAGACCAAACAAGTTTGCATACTTTCTCTCGTTAAGAACGAACAGAGGCAACACTTTAGTTGTCTGGCCTACTTGCACTGTGACCGTACATTTCCCTTTAACAGACAGGTTGTGACCATCGTAAGTTCTCAGAATAGCGGATGTTGCAGTGATAACAGGTGATCCGATTGATTCGTATCCATCCAGTCCAACCATAGAGTATGTAGCGCCGGTATCCCACTGAAAGTACATTTGCTTTCCATTGACTGTTGCAGCAATGAAGATTTGATTCTTCTTCCTTTGCACTTGCTCAACAACCGCGCTCACATAGTGAACTTCGATTTCAGCCTCACTTATCTGGTTTGCATTGCTGGTACCCTTTGACTGACTACGACACACGGAAGCGAAGTGATTTTTTCTATTGCATTTTCTGCATATTTGATTATTAGCAGGACAGTCTTTCCTCTCGTGCTTGACATAGCACCCAGGACAACCTTTGCTGAGACTAAAACGCTGTTGGCTTTGACCACTAACTTTGCGAGCTGTATTCGTCCCTTGTTGAAATTGCAAGCTGCGTCGATTTGCTGCACTTTTGCCTCTCTTGCCTTTGTTGTAGTAAGGTGCGATTCGATTCACCGTAGCAGCAGTAGCACAATCTGAACTTACATCGGCGCCTTGCACAACTTGCACTGACCTACATGTCTGTAGGTACGACTGTGCTTTCTGTATCACTGTGTCTACAGTAAGCTTCGAGTCTTGTAAACACTGTCGTCGAACCTCAGCATGAGGAGTGCGTCGAATGTCATCAATGTAAGATGCGGAACAACCAGCCTTTGGGCAGGCGAATTCACAATCCGCACCCAGACCTCGCAATGTAGCGACCCAATCCGCGTATGTTTGACCTGGCTTCAAGTCTGTAGAGTTAAAATCGTACCGTGCGGCGTGTTTATTCACTGCTTCTTTGAAGTGAATTGTTAGCTTTTCAATCAATTCAATGAAAGTCTTTGAAGTCAGATCTTCTCCACTGTATAGATTTTTCAACAGTTGATATGTGCTAGCTCCGACAGATGCCAGCAAACATGCACGTTGTGTTGTACTATCCTTGGTATCGTGTAAATCAAAATGGTGCTGCAGCCTTTCGACATACTGAGTAAACTTTTCCTTTCCCTTGTCGAACGCCTCGAACTTGGGCAACGACAAATTAGGAGAAGTGGAAGTTCCAACACTTAGACTTTTTAGAAGAAGCTCGAACTGTTCTTGCTGATTTTTCAATATGTCTTTCAAGTCACTTGCAGATAAAGCCATTTTTGAACGATCGTATTTGAGAACACACGATGCGAAGAACGTCGAATATCTTGCCGAATGATTGTACGATCCGAAGAATTGAATTCACTCGATCGCGAAGTGTAACTAACGCAGCGAAGACCAACTCACTCGCTGTGGTATAACTGACGAAGAATCAACCTGCTAATTCACTCGTTCAGACGAAAGCCGTTGACAGCAGGCGCAGAATGACGTTGACAAGTTAATCTCACTCCTAGCACCACTGATATATCCTGCGCTAGCCAACGTTCCGTTTACTTAACAAAGCAAGTCTCGTTCATTCACGTGTTTTCTATTTCGTCTCAGATCGTCGTATATTTAAATTGTTCAGTTACAAGCGTTAGTTAAACAAAAACATTCATTGTTATATGCGATACATCAGTAACGTTCAATGGTCATCATTGGTTTGAGAGAGAGGAGCCGTAAATTTTGAACAGAGTTTATTCGCAAACATGTTTCTGTGGCGTCGGTGGCCACCATCATCAGTGCATAGAGATAAAATACAATAAAGAGTTGGTTTTTATACAAATTTACAATCACTGGAAAATCAATAAAGTAAAAGTAGCTCTGATTGGATGTTGTTGTTCATCAGTTGATTCTTGTTGGTGAAAGATTTGATGTATAGCGATTCAGCAATTTTAGTGTATGGCGTTTTCATCATTATTTTGAAATTTTCTTTCTTTGGTATATGCTCGTGCATTGAAATTTCGGATGGTGGTCGTCCTTTAAGGTGTTCGTTAATTCGTTTGTGCAAATGGCGACGAGTCTCTCCGAAGTAGCTTTTATTGCATAGCTCACAAGAGTATTTGTATACGAGGCGAAGCCGAAGCAAGTGCCTTCTTAAAATGTATGAACTCAATCCATCCGGCTATCCAGTTCACTACAGAGAAGCCTGAAGATAATACTATCCAATTTCTCGACATGCTCGTGAAATTTAAAGACAGGTCAATCGGCACGAATTGGACTCTAAAGAAAACGAACAATCTGGTCTATACCCACAAAAAATCACACTGTCCAGATTCCTACAAAAATAATGCCATACAAGCTCTATTCAACAGATCACAAAGATTGACTAGTGACCCCCTCGACCGTGAGAACAATAAAAATATCGTTCGTGAAATCTTCGTACAAAATGGATATCACCCGAAGCAAATTGAAAGAATATTTGAAAAAAGTCCTAAAAGAAAAAATGAAAATGAAGACAGTGAAAAAGTAGATATGTACTGGAAATTACCCTTCATCGGCAGTACTTTGAGCGAAATAAAATCCAAGGTCAAGCAAATAAATAAAAGTTTGGAAAAAATCACGCTGAAAGTTGCCATCACCACCTTGAAAAGTCAAAACTTTGTAAAAAATAAAGACGAAATTCCTTTTGACGAATGCTCTTCCCTCGTATACAAATACTCTTGTGAGCTATGCAATAAAAGCTACTTCGGAGAGACTCGTCGCCATTTGCACAAACGAATTAACGAACACCTTAAAGGACGACCACCATCCGAAATTTCAATGCACGAGCATATACCAAAGAAAGAAAATTTCAAAATAATGATGAAAACGCCATACACTAAAATTGCTGAATCGCTATACATCAAATCTTTCACCAACAAGAATCAACTGATGAACAACAACATCCAATCAGAGCTACTTTTACTTTATTGATTTTCCAGTGATTGTAAATTTGTATAAAAACCAACTCTTTATTGTATTTTATCTCTATGCACTGATGATGGTGGCCACCGACGCCACAGAAACATGTTTGCGAATAAACTCTGCTCGGTCATCATTGGCTCTACACCAACGTATGTAGAGACAATAAAAACAAAACGGTTGTCAAACCATTTTACTGCAACTATGTTGTCTTCTTGTTGAACGCAATAATCCACTGAACCTCTTCCTTTTGCCTTCAACTCCTTGTCAGATACGAAGTTTGGCCGCAGTCGTCCGTATCTAAATGTTCCTGTAAAATGAAAGCCTTTGCTTTGTAAATATCGTGTCATGGGTAATCCTACAAAATAATTATCCGCACAAATTTTGAAAGGAATTCCTTCGGGTAGGTTTTTCACCAAACGAATGATGTGATCACCACTTACACCAGCTGCACTTGGCTTTTCTCCAGTCGCACCTGTGTAAAGATAAAAGTCATGAATAATGCCGGTAGGGTCCGCCCTGGCAAACACCGTAAAGTGCCATTTCGCATTTTTTTTTTGGGTTGTATTGCCTTGGTCCTTTTTTGCCTCGGTAAGAAATTGATATTTCATCAATACATTGATTTTGATTAGGCCTGATCTTTAAGCAATTTTGTCTCAGAGCCTCCATGAATGGGCGAATTTTCCATGCTTTGTCACTTTTGTCTAAATCGTCATCAGTGTTGTCAGTGTTGAATTTATCCAGTATTTTCAGTATTTTACTTTTGTCATTAATGGTAGCATATCAGCTACCAACATAATTTACATACGGTAATTCTCGTGGTAGCAGAAATGCACCACTTGATATAATTTATACTAGGCATGTTATCTAACCGGTTATGTGACACTACAGTACAAGTCCTGAATATTCCATGATAATGATTTAGTCGAAAATATAAATATATTTCTATGCGAAAGACGTGAAAGAACTTAACATGTTAACAGCACCTGATGAGAACAATATTCAAATTTGCCGCCCGACTTTGAAATATGACGGATATCGATCAAATTCATTTTAAGAATAGACAATGGGTAGCACTAGTGCTACAATGAGCAACTATGATAGAATTGGAAATTGTATGCATGATTTGTGTCGTTGAAGTTATGGTAGCATATCTGCTACCCGGGGCATTACTGGGTTAAGCATATCGGCTAGCTATAACGTGCTTAAGCCTATATAATATTCGTTATTTGAACCACGAGAGATGGAATATGGCCGTCGGTCAGACTACGTTCTCTGCATTTTTGTTATTTTTCAAAAACCGTTACATTTTTGAACGTTTGTGAGTCATTTCATGAAAGAATCATACGATTCAAGTGCCAAAATCAACTTCCTCATACCAAAATTGCACTACAATATATTTAGAATTAAATATCTACATAAGTAACTACAAAAGAAAGGCATCCGAAGTAAAAAATTGCAGAAACGTCGGTCAGACTTCAAAAAATCATGGACATGGATTCATCTGGATTTTTGCCGTTATAAAAAGTTTCTACATACCGAGAATGTTTTTCGTGAAAAGTTCAAATCTTTCCCTTTTAGAAAATATATTGTTACAACATATTACATGACTTGAATCGATCAAGAAATATACCTGAATATCAGTACTTGGCTTGTGGACACGGAAATTTTTGATTTTTTCCAACTTCGCTACTATTTTTGAAGATTATAGTTCTAGTTTAGAACCTATAAAACTAAAAAAACCCATCGAAATCCACCCAATATTGCGGTCACTACATTAAAAAGACAGAAAAACACGAAAAGGGGCACTTTAAATTAGAATTGCCCCTATGCAATTCAAGGACGTGCCTCCCCATACCGTTAAAGCAAGATCAGCTTTTTTCTGAGTTGACTGCATCTTTTGATCTTTCTCGGACTTATGGCTATTTGTGTCTGGTACTTTTGACTTACATACTCGGGCATAATGACCAATTTTCAGACATGTTGTGCATTTAGCAGATATTGCTGGACAATCAGGAGAATTCGCCATATGCTCCGCTGAGCCACAGCGATAACACATTCTTTTTGCATTTGATTTCGACGTAAAAGTCGTATTTTTCTTCTTCAAGGACTGTTTCTGTTGATTAGAGGTGTGAGACTGAGATAGTGAACTGCAATTGTGTTTTTGCGATACTTGGCAAACCTGACTTCTGTTATCAGAAGTGTCTAGCTTAGAACTGTCGGATCTAGCTGTTTCCCACGCTTCAGCTTTTCTCACAGCTGTATCAAATGTAAGACTAATCGGATCATCAGCTAAAAACGTTCCACAAGCCTACCCAGTGTAAAAATATTCGTAGGGCCAACCACGAGACGTTGCCGGTGTGCCAACGGCATTTTGTCCCGGTGAATCGTGGTTGGGTGAACCGCTACGCGTGTCCGCTCAGCCGACGGTGCAGGGTTGGCACACCCGACGCTTGCCTACGGTCTACCAACCCATGTTTTCTCTTGCTTTTACTCTCATGAATTTTTTATTCAGTTTAACAGGTCATAACTGCTTGACCACTATCTGAATTACTTACCAACACCAAAAAAGGAACTAAAAAGTCATAACTGACAACGACCCATCTATTATATTAGAATAACATTATACATGTATAAAAATATATGCAAATTACGGTCTTCAGCTATGATTGCCCTATTCAGAACAGGACAGGTTAAGTCATGGAAGAAAACTACTTTCAAAAATGCACAGAAGTGTACACGGTTATCCAACACGATCAATCAGAATCCGAGTCGATAAACAGCTGTCTGTGCGGCTTCTTGTGGGCTCCACTCGCTCGCCTTTTTCGACCACCAGCGTGGTTTTTCGCTCCCTTGAGAGAAGCGATGCAAGCCTTTTCAACCTCGCGTTCGCTAATGCCACCTTCGTATAACTTCGTGAAACATTCTGAAATTAAATTAGTACTAGATATAACTAAGAAGTATTAATATGATATAAAATGTTACACTGAAATAAAGTAGCGAACAAAAAACATGTTTGAAATTACTGCTTAATGCTCTATCATAGTTCTGCACGACTATATTTAGAAATTCAATAACTGATCAATTTGAGGGAAACTTCAAGGGCACTGATGCAGAAAATGTTCACGAGAAGGTCTTATGCAGGAGTTCAGCCTTGAGATCAGCTTTTTGAAACGGGAGAGTGAGGTAATTGCCTTCAATGTAAAAGTAAGTTAATTTCAAATCTGAGCGGCAGCAATTGTGAACGTGAGAGCGCCAACGGTTTTCAGCGGAGGTTTTGAGATTAACAATTTCATAGAGGACGTAGAGCGTCTATGTAGGTTGCTTCGGGAGGAGTTGGAGGAAGATAGGTGAAGAAGGGATGAGAACTTCATAAAAATTGGGGAAAATTTTGTCATACTTCAGTTGGGCAGATATCCTTTATTTTAAAAAGCTACGACATGCAACATTAAATCCACTAGCAATAATACCTACTATGATCAGGTTTAACAAATCGAACAATATACCTATCATCAATTCTGTTATCACAGTAGTATACATTTTCATCATTATTCAAATTATTGATGAAGATGAATTATCAATGAAAAAAATAGAAAAGGAGCACAAGACTGAATTAGTGAAATGGTCAATAAATTTGAGTAAAAATAGTTGAGATCATTCATCTACCGTTATCAAATGTACATGTATATCCCACTTTTTTAAGAAATAATTAATGCCAACGGTTCGGATTCAGGCGTATTAGGCTTGCGCTAATACAAGATTCAATTAAAATGAATACTGCATTGAAAAAAGTAAGAGGGCGTGATTTTAGCTGTCTTCATTGAAGATACACTTTTCACTAATTCAATGTTCCTCCCATTAACACAAGAAAGGCTGAAAATTAAACTATGTACTTAAAAGCGCGGCTGGCGTCATTTTTGACGCCTTTCGATAATTTATCCTGTATTTCATATTACATGCCAGGAAACATTTCTTCTGGTTTGTAGGCTTTACTGATTATAATTAGATGACATTTACTATCGTAATTCAGCATTAATACATATTACAAGGTCTATACGAATTGGGAAAAGTCACCTGATATTATCCTGATTAATGATAATACAACAGTGCAGGACAGATTTATAAATCGAAAGCGTCAAAAATGACGCCGCCGCCTCTCTAGTGTTAACAGTAACAATTGGAAGTAAAGCCGTTTGATTATCAAAAGTATCAAAATCAACATGAGACTTACCATTATATAAGGGGAGAAATACTTTCTTGAAACTAATTTGCTCATCCGTCAAATTAGAGCCAGCCCTCTGAGCCATACCGGTTCCGATAAAATTAACTTGGATTTGCATGTCAGGCGACAAAGTTTTATTTAGCATTCGTCGAACAGTTCCGGCAACTGTTTCGTCCTTACATCCCAATAGAACATTCATCTGTAAAATTAATGGACGAGAGATTACATTGTATCCATGCAAAGTATCATGATATTTATTATTATTTTATCGCTAAGCCAGAGATTGCGGTGGTTACAATTTTCGATTAACAGGTAAGAAAATACAAATTAGCCGGTTTACTGATCAGAAATGCCAAAAATCTTAGGTATGCTTCACTTCAGAGCGTGTGAGATAGCGAACATCATGGATCCATTTACATGAACGTGCATTTACAAATATTTGCTCATTAAAACAATCAAAGCAATATTCTCTATTAGCATTGTTGGGTATATACAGGATGGGCCACTATTCCCTTGCACTTTTTAAAAGCCTTGATTGTAAATGATATTCTAACTAGAAGATCTATTTTAAATTGTGATTCTAGCCTAATGCGTATATGATACTATCTCATATTTAGGAATATGCGATGCTTATGCACATGGTTGGGAGATCTATGACATTGCATCTCTAGAAATGGTAAAATCGACTGTGATATCTTATTACTTGGATTTGGGTTTTAGAAGCTAAGAGATGCAAAACACTCTTTCAAGTTAATTTTTTAAAAAAATTAGGTATCTTTGAAGGAATGCATATCTTTCAATGTACCAGCAAATAGGCTCTCAACTTCAAAAATCAAACTTCCTTGGATATGGTTGATTTATCGCCTTACAACATGCCATTTCTCACTCAGGCTGCGGCATGGTTATTAGATCGCTCAGATAAAGCAATGCGGATGGTAAAGGACAAACTGCGAAGGACCTATGACACCGAACCTCCAAGAGGAGAGCAAATCCGAAAATGGATGGAAAAGCTTTTCGAAATAGAAAGCATGAAAGCCATCCAAAGAACTGTCGTCCAAACGAGCGTGGAGATAAAGCTGAAAGTATTGATGCATCAGTGGGGGACTGATAGCAACGAGGGATTTGGAAAGTTTGTGTTATGAATACAATAAAAATGTCAATTACTGCTTCATTTAAGTGCTTATTTTTAATACTAGCTTGCTCATAATTCAGGTTGTCCAATTTCTCCTAAAAAATGCAAGGGATAAATAGTCCACCCTGAACATGTAGTTAGCAAAGATTCATCAACTACTAATGACCGAAGATTCCTCAAAATGCTGTAGGCTACTCAGACTAGATGCCACTAATTCAGGTAAATGTCCATTATTAGGATTTGACATTATACCATTTGAAGTACATGTACTTACCAGATTTTCCAGACACGGGGGCTTGACGTTCTGACAGGAATAGGAGGTAATTGAGGTGGAATCGCTTTCTGAAATGGAAACTATAAATGAATTATTTTACTTTTGAATAATACGAATAAAAGCTATGATTAGTGATAGATTAAACTTGGATTGATCTTGAACTTGATTGATCAGTCCTGTCAGCATTAATATTATTCCATTTCTCCACTTGTTCTGGCATAAAATGTCGGCATGACTATTTCGGAAGTTATGCAATATCACACACCTCCGTTGCAAACGATATAATTAAATATTGAGTCGCAACCTCAGTTGAAAAATGGGAACAGACCTGAATAGCTGCTATTTCATCCTATCAGGAATCATCAGCAGACCTAGTTCACATTCCCTAACACCATCACGACTCCCTATTTAATGTGCAGCCATGCCCGGGAATTCAAGTGCGAAAACGCAGCAATTTATTAAAAATACCATCAGTACTACTTAAAAGCGGAATGCGGTAGTCTACTGTTGAAGGTATCATCATAATAAATTCGGTGCCTGCAGAAGTCTACGGTAACTTGCTACACACCTCCGTATGTATCACATAGGATACCAGTAGTTTACATACATACAGTAGTAGTACATAGGAAAATTATTAAAAACAAAAATTGAACTGCCATGATGTAATGAACTACTTAAGTGATACACACTAACAGTTTGAATCATTATGCTTTGATTCAATGCACTGTTGCTGACATACAGTTTCCGCGGGCATACATCCGCCAAAGCGAAGTTAACTTCCGCCTAAACGGGATGATAGGCGGAAGAAAGAAACCCTGGTAGGTGGTATGTAAAGTCTGTCTAAGTAGACTATGTATATTGTATATGCAATCAAATGTCTGAAACGAAGAATCTCTCATTACCATAAACTGATAGCACTTACATCGTAAGATGTCTTTGCCTTTCTACAAGGTATATCTGCTGTAGATTCAGTTTCGGTTTCAGTCTCCGTAAATATCCTCAGAATGTTCGTCAGTCTCTGACGGGGCCCACCTGTGTACATCTCCGGTACTACCCCACTTTCTTTAAAGATTTTCTCGATGCTCCAGTTCTTGCTCTTCAACATGATACATTGTTCTTCAGCAGCCCTCAACATGTGTGCCTCTTCGCCAACTTGCATCACAATGCCTTGGCAGTACTCACCATCGTAGCTGGCTTCAACTTGCACTGTATTACGCAGTCTGACGTCAATCAAATTATTCATTGTGAACGATTTGGTCTCTTGAACACTGCGCATGTCGAACGTTTTGTCGCTCTTAAAGAAAATGAGCAGATATTTAACCATTTCAAACTCCATCTGACAATCGACACTTAGGAGCTCGACGCCTTCATATCTTAATTTTAGGTTCATATCACATTCAAAGTTTCCGGAAAGAAGAAAGGAGATTGAGCGTAAAAATACCATATATTTTGCATTGGGTTATTATACAAATAAAATACAAGAAAAATGAATCAACCATCATACGTTATTTACACTTTTCTATCAACACTAACCATAGGAATAACCAAGAAACGATTAGTAATATCCGTGATTAAAATAATGCACTTTCCTACATACGGTTCGTTATAAACAAGGAGAGTTGACTTGACAAAGAAACCGATTTTAAAAGAGGTAAATGAATAATACGGATAGTCGTACAAAGAATTCACATAACGTAAAAAAACACCTAACACTACTCTTCGATCAGCTATGTTCACTAAACAAAGTTGTCCATTACTCAGAACAACACAATTATTTGGATGACAGCTGTTCACAAAAAGTTCCTCATCCGATTGATCTATGAACAAATTCGCTATTACTGACAAGTTATTAACAGTTTGTCTGAACATATTGCGGGAACACTTTAAACGCCTCTTTAAAATAGACAGATAGTTTTCAAAACAAAATGTGGACCAATCATCCAACACGCCATGATCTATACTCCATGGCCTTGAAGTGCTCCAACTCAAAGACTTCTCAATTTCCTATTGAACTCTCTTGGAAGTTCTTGACGAACAATCTCAATACGATTGTTAATCAATTCTTTCAGATATTCAGGTACTTTACATCGAAGCCTCACTCCCTTTACTCAAGAGAAAAGGAAGGTACACAATCTTTTCATGATGCCCAAGCAAACACAATGCATGTAGTCAGGAAGAAAATCGTTCCTCAAATCTACAAAATTAGCCAGTGGTGACAGCGACAGTTGATTGCCTTCACGACCTTCAACATACAAACGTCTTTCTCGAGATAGGTTACACAAATCTGAACGTGAGCAATATGGAAAGAATAGACGCCTGTCCCCGAAAATGCCCTGTAATCTACAATAGCTACATCCACCTTTCGCGGAGTGTCCTTTAACACATTGTAAATATGCTCTGGCTGGGGCATCACACACGAAAAAAAACACGACTCAGAGATAATTCGTTGTTGCCGATGCGAAAGGGTTCTAAAAATAGCTGTCCCAATTCGTAAAGTAGCCGTGACAGAAATGTCGGAAGATCAGGTTTACCAACATCACAGTGAACAACAAGTGGCAGGGCTTTTTAAACACACGATCCTTTATCTTCACTAAAATAGTCAAAAGTCCAGTATGTGAAGACCGAAACAGAGGTAATCCATCAATATTAACCCTTTAGGCCCGGCTATATGAAAATTTTCAGCTCTCTATTCCGGCTATATTTGGCAAAAGTATCAAGTATCAAAATAATCAAGTTTAGTTATCAAAGGAAGGGGAAACGAATATTTCCATCCAAAAGTCACATCTTACTGACAGCAAAATGGCATGCAAGACTACAAAAATTCACACATCTGAAGACTCAGAGATCAGCATGATAAGCTTCAAAGCAATCATCCATATGGAGTCCTGGATTATTGGGACACCCAGTGCAATAATACCGCGAAGCACTTACTCTTGTTCCTGGAGCTGCTTGTTGCCTACACCATCTGCACGGTCTTGTAGGACGCGGTGTCGTAGCAGTTGATGGTATCTTTCTGAGAAAGTGCTGAATTATCGATCGTCGTGGATTTCTTGGTTAACTAAGTTGAAGAAGATGATCAACCACTAGAAGTTGATATTCAGCTAGATTCTTATGGCGCATGGCATCTGGCATGTATTTCTTCGCAAGAATAAACCCATTTACGATGCCGAAGCGTTGTAGCAAATGCAATCCTAGCTTTTTCACCCAAACGAATGTCTTTCTGTGGATTTTGACGGTTGACAAAATTTGGTCAGTTCTATCCGTACCATTCATTGTTGTATTGTATACATCAATCATAGAAGGTTTCTGATACTCCACTTGTACTCTTTCCTTTGTCATGCGAGTTTTGGCAGTGGTTTCAGCGACATGCACAGAGCTGATAACATAGACAACGCGTTTATCAACAAATTTTGTGATGAGTATGTCTCGTTTCTGGCGAATTCAGAGCTTATCGGTTGCATTGTGAAGCTTCTCAGTTCTTCCGGGACTCCTCTGTTGGGTCTTACACTACCAAGGCAGGTTCTGTTTTTTTCTAGGAGATTTGATGCAAGTCGGTAGCTCATATACCAGGGCAATTCTCATTTAAAGTGCGCATTTTTTGAAAAATCGTTCTCACCTCTTAAATTTCAACAAAACAGTATTATCCTACTCAACTTCGAGGGTATGATTGACTCTGCCGTCCACATTACTGAAACCAATGCATTTTTCTCATTTTTGATTTCAGTTTAGTGGGTCCGACACCGTCGGTCTGATTACAAGTAGCCAGATTTCCACGTTCCACGACCCAAGTAGCTGTATTTATACAGACATATTTCATAGTTCTAAAACAACATGGTGAAGATCTAATGCTCAGTTGTTTTAGTGACATTGCCTACTTTATCAAGCATAATGCCAATCGTCTTCGAATAAAAAGCATATTGCTCTGGATTAGCACAATGCCTGGGGCCTATTTCATAAAACACTGATAACTGATAAAATCAACTGATAAATCAGTAACCTATTTCATAAAACAACGGAGGCAGTTCAATATCTATGAACTGACAAAATCGTTGATATCATTCTGATAAAACCGAACTGATAGATCTCTCTTTCATAAACAATCACTGACAGAACGCTAAAATAGAATTCCCTGCGAAAGTAGGTCAGATCAAGAAACGGTACTGATAAATCACATGACTCTTGTGTTAATCTTCTATCAATTGATGAAAATGTCAATTTCATAAACATTGAATCGACTGACAACTGTTAAATTTCACTGATAAAAGCGAGTAGAATTTTGTCAGTCACAGACGCATGATAAAATGAATTTGCTTGATATTATTGGGGAGTTTGAAAAACGCAGGCCGAGAATATTTTTGAACAGAGAGCATTTTGACACTGACTGACTTTCATCAGCGTTTCAGAATGCAAGAGAGTACTTACGAAGCATTAGAGGAAGTTATCGGTCCTCTCCTCAAGCATGAGACAGAAAGGAACCATGCTCTTTCCCCAAAGGAACAAATCTTAAGCTGCATTCGATTTTTTGCGACCAACAGCTTTTATCATGTGTTAAGGGATGCACACGGACCGTCAGAGTCGACAATTTGTCGCTGCGTTCAGAGAGTCACGTCCGCTATAAACGACAATATGTTCAAAGAATATGTTCGATTCCCGTCGGACTGTAATAAGGTCAGACAGGACTTCTATGAAGTTGCAGGCATGCCTTCAGTCTGTGGAGTTGTTGATGGAACTCTGATCGACATTGAAAGACCGAAGTTTCATGAGGAGCAGTTTGTGGATCGCCATGGAAATCACTCTCTCAATGTGATGCTAATCTGCGGCCCTAACAACGAATTTTTTTATTGCAATTCTTCTTGGCCGGGAAGCGTGAATGATGCCAGAGTTTTGCGCAATAGCAATATTTTCCGTGCATCAAATGAAAATTTTCGTTTTCAAAAAATAAAATACAAAAAAGGTTTAATATAGGATTACATGATAAATATTGGATGGGGTGCGCTAAACTGCTTGCATACTAGCATAATTAGTGCCTCTTTCTGCGACGCTGTATGAAAATGTCTGCGTAATAAACACAAACTCAAACGAGAGAGCTTCGAGCCTTTATCACAAACACTCCTGAATTCGTAATTCTCCTGAAATAATTACGAATTATGACAAAGTATTCATCAACAATTGAACCAATTGGATTTTCAATTCATTAAGTATTTATTCAAGAACTCAGATATAGCACGGGGTTTCACGGATATAACAATCAGCATTTCGTACCAGATAACTTTCATTCTGAAATTCATTTGTATTATTCTTATGAGGTTTCAGAGATATAACAAACGATTAAAATTTTTAACTGCCTTCATAACTGCTAACTGGAATGGGTTGTGCGGATGGAGGTTGGAGAATTCATGCTTGCGAGTAGGTAGGTCTACTCTTGTTTCCTAATTTTGTTATGAAGCATTATAATGCACAATTTCTCAAATTATATTTCCTAAGACAATTTCGATGAGGCATGTCAAAAACACTATTTGATAACAAATTATTTATTATAACAATGAAAATGAAAATTCCAAATGATCAGTCACTATCGGAGTCCGACACTTGTCTCTTTAAGATCTTTATTTCGATACGTAATTTCTTGTTCTTTAGCCTCAAGTGCTCCAATAACAATTCATCTTTCTCCACTTCAACTGCTCTCTTTCCGGTTTTCCTCTTTGCTACACACTTCGTGATCTGTCCAGCGGAGACAACGTTGTCACTGGTGGTCGCTTGAAGTTGCACAACCTCAGTCTCTGTGACTCGGAGACCTTGCATGATTGGGCTCTCCCTACCAATAATGGCAAGCACCATTTCGTCTGCTTCAGACAACTTCTTGTCGACACCCCCATCGCTGCCCGTTTGTCGACGGTTATCAACCTTTTTCATGGTTGATCCACGAATATTCCTCCACACCACGTCTCTCCAAACTTCACTTTCTTGATGCCATTCGATTCCATAACAGATTTTATTTCCTCCCAAGCCAATTTCTTCTTCCTTTTTCCTTCAGCGAAGTCATTGTAGCTGCCGAATAATAAGTAATGGGCAAAAGACCGTTCCAGGACACCATAAAATTCAAAAAAATAGTATCTTTAAAAACGACATAAATTCATGACATTTGGTCATTTTTCAGGTTTTAAGACCTAAATTCATGAATTTAGACCGTTCCAGGACACCATAAAATTCAAAAAAATAGTATCTTTAAAAACGACATAAATTCATGACATTTGGTCATTTTTCAGGTTTTTAAGACCTAAATACATGAATTTAGTCCATTCAAAAAGTACCATTTTTTCAAAAAATGGTTTTTTTAAAAAACGACATAAATTCATGAATTTGAACCCTTTTTCAGGTTATGAAGACCTGAATTCATAAATTTAGGCGTTTTTAAAAATACTCAATTTTTCAAATTTTTCGAAATCTCAAAATTTGAGAATTACAATTTTTACTCCCAAAATCATGACCGTTCCAGGACACCGAAAAAATCATAAAAGTTATGAATCTCAAATTTGAGAATTACAATTTTTACCTTGAAAATCATGACTGTTCCAGGACACCGAAAATCATAAAAGTTGAGAATTTCAAATTCATGAATTTTATCCATCTTTCAGGTTTTTAAAATACAGTCAACCCCCGTTTATCCGCCACCATCGGTAAAATCACTTTTTTTGGCGAAAGGCGAAATTGGCGGATAAACGAAATAATTGTTTAATTCATCAAATATTCTTCTATTTTCCTTGGTACTGTGTTAGAAAACAACTCTGGCTACCTAGCGTATCTGCAAGCTCATTTCTGGACGATAAGCGTATAGAAACATGTAATGGAGGCAACAGATTATATTTGTACACGCACATTACTATTGTCTATATAAGGATTGGTCTTTTAACACTTAGAGAAGAAGTCAGTAATTTTCTTTTGTGTTGCATGGTGTTGAGATAAAACAACAATTCGCTCACTCAGCTGCATGAGAGATTTGACATCGTCTTCACTAGCCAGCGGATGATTCTCGAAGTATTTAATCACCGTCGACAGTGAATCACGAGCTCGTTTGGATGTAATCGGCTCTTTTTCTGACTCAATGACGCTGTCCCAATTTTCCTCCTCCTCATCTGAAAAAATCACCGGTACGTCCTCTTCGGCATTGTTTTCAGTTTCAGTTGCATTGTCTATCTCACAAAATTCGTCGGGTGTCAAGATGTCAATAATATTGAAGATTGGTTTCATTCTGTCAAAAAAATTACCTCTCAAAACAGGCGTTGGGGATTCATGTTCTTCCGAACTATTCGGCGAAAGTAGGCCGATGTGACTCCAGCAGTTTTGAATCGTCTTTTCACTTACTGAATCCCATGCGATCTTACTGAACCTGATTGCTTCCTTCAAGGTGATATCAGGGGTAAGATTATCAACTGCCATTACAACATACTGACTCAGTTGTGACTGGCGGTAGAAAGCCTTGAAATTTTTAATGATCCCGCAATCAAGCGGTTGCAACGAAGAAGTCATGTTTGGAGGCAGAAAAAGAAGTTCAATATGAGACAGTTGAGGGCAACAATGACTTGTCGCATTATCCAAGAGAAGTAATATTTTCTTGTTCTCAGCAACGAAGCAAGCATTGAAGTCCCGTAGGTACTCCAGGAAAATGCTTCCCGTCATCCATGCCTTTTGATTAGATGTGTAGTCACAATACAGAGCTGGATTGAAGCTTTTAAAACTACGAGGCTTTTTTGATTTTCCAATAATGAACAATTTTCGTTTGTCAGTTCCGGTTGCGTTACAACAGAGTAATATTGTTATGCGATCCTTAGCTCGCTTTACTCCATGGTGACTTTCGGATTTGGTACTCAATGATCTGTCAGGAATCATGCGGTAAAACAGACCGGTTTCGTCGCAATTATACACAGAGTCAGGATCGTAAGAAGAGATTTTCTCCTTCAACTTTTTGATCTCATCTTCCAGGTGTGTCGTGTTCACACTGGCAGACTCTCCAGACAAAGTGTATTGTTTGATGAGGTGTCTTTTCTTGAACCGATTCAACCATCCCTGACTATACTTGAAATTGTCAATTTGCAGCTCTTCTCCTATCGTTTGACCTTTCGTTCGGAGTATTTCATCGGTTATAATGATGTTTTGGGATCGTTTCTGGCAAAACCATTGGAATAAGCGCTCTTCTAGCTGTTCGTTCTTGCCACCTTGAACACGACTTCGACGCAAATCCGCTTCATGTAAATCATCCTGCAGGAATTTATCGCGATGTTTCAGAATATCTCGAATGGTAGATCGTGGTACATTGAACTTGTCACCGAGAGCTTGTTGCGAATAGGAAGGATTCACTTCGGCAAATTTGACGATTTGCCTCTTCTTTTCGACGGAGATCGCATTTCGAGTTCGTTTCATTGTGGAGTGAGAATTGCGGTATAAGCTACCCTATTGTTTTGTCTCCAATTAAGTATCAACAGGCATAGTGATTTCCAAGAATTTAGAATAATAGCTCCTCTCTACCCGTTAACGACCAATGACGACTACTGGGAAAACATTAACCTACATACAGTGACTGACTAAAGCACAGACAATAACAATAAATTTCCGTCGGTATGCTTTGTGTGAGGTGAACGCATTCGATACGCTTGACGGTTATCCTTGTCGATTATGTTTCCACACCGTTACTGCAAGAAAACGTTAGAGCGACTTGACTGGCATTGGCGAAAGGCGAATTGACGGATAAATGAAATTTGCATTGAAAATTCCTATCTAACCGTTTGTTCTCGGGCAATTCTTGGCGAAGGGCGAGATTGGCGGATAAACGGGGGTTGACTGTATATCATGTGACTAAAAATATTTCTTTAAAAATGGAAGAAACAAAAGTGGATGAAACAAAAGTGGAAGAAACCGCAAGAATATATCCTTCGTTATCACAGTTAAAAATAAGTGAATTGAATAAAGAAAAACACAAAGATAGAGTACGTTATATGAAAGATAAGGAATCTCAATTATTATTAAGATTAGAGCATTAAAAAAAATTAAGAAAGAGATGGACTAAAGTTAAGAATGTAACACAAGGAATTTCTTAACAATTCTTAACAATAAGTTTAGGTGCTTTAACAATTGTTATATCTTCAGGTGTTTTATTAATTCCTGTTGTTGCTACAGCTTTAACAGGTACGGGTGTTTTTGCAACTTCACTTGTTACAATGTTAGATAAATCTTTAATAACTAAGAAACGAAAATCATTAAAAACTAAGCATTTACATATTAAAGAAGTCTATGATAAACTACATTACTACTTTCAAAGAGTATGTGATGATAATGTTATTACGTTAGATGAAATTGAAAAATTTGATCAAATAGCTAATGAAGTAAATCAAATATCATTTCAATTACAGTCAGAAAAAGTTGATGATAAGAATAAACAAGATGGCAAAATTTCGAGTGATGGTAAAATTTCTAATGAAGAAAATGACAAAATTTTTTTAGAAGAGCTAAAAACTTTAAGCGAAAATTTAAGCAAAACTTTATTAAAGAAAACTTAAAACGAAAAGATGTCAGACAACAAAGCAATAAAAAAATAATTTGTTTAGTAAAATGTTTTGCTGTATTCCAATGTTGCCACAAAATTCAAATATTATATTTTAAAAATGGATGAAATTAGAGCTGATAATTTTAAAAGAATAAAACAATTAGAAGAGTTAATAAAACAAAGAAATATTATGAAAGAAAATCATCTTCAACATAGAATGATAAAAGCTGGTATTCAATCTGATATGTTTGAAAAAATGCAGCAAACCGAGCAAGTAAAAACTGATTTTTAAAAACTATGAAACCATTTAAAACTCTTGAAAAAGAATTTGCAAATAATGATAAACAAATTGATATAACAGATCCAGAGCACAAAACTATATTAGATGACTATGGATTACTAGAATCAAACATTAATAAGAAATTACCAAAATCTATGCAATTTGAACATTCCATCTCATTTATAGGTGGAAAACAATACCTAGATTTTATCTCGGACAAAAAGAAATATTTCCAAAACCTTTTCGAGGTTTAATTTTTTCACCAGATAAATCTCCTTTTAATTTAGATAGAAATTTTGTTAATCTTTTAAGAGGAGCAGATTTAAATAATTATGCTGTAGAAGATCTCATAAAATATAAAGCTATGTTAGATAGAGTTGATGCAGTAAAATCTCTTAGACGTTATAAACAATTAGAAAATTTATTATCAACAGGAGTTAAAGTAGGAAAAGGTTTTAAAACTGAAACAACTGTATTTTTACCAGATGATCCACAAGAATTACTAAATAGATTAAATATTTTAATATCTGCAATAAAAGGACATAATTCTAGTTTCAATGAAATTCATGCTATATTGAAAAGACTGTTGGAAAAGAAGATTCTAAATGAAGAGGATTATAAAAGTATAACGGGACATCTGAGATGTCTTCCAGGGCTTCGCCCGTAGATGAAATATGTTGTTGTTTTTAATTTTTTATAAAAAAAATATTTGATAAAAGATATTTATTCAAAATTTTAACTAAAAAATGTGTTCAGCAGATTTAGACAAAATTAATAATCATTTAGAAAATCTAACAGAGATTTTGGGTTCATCAAAATTTAAAATCTAAAAAATAAAAAAAAATAATTTTTTTTCATCTAAATGAAGAAGGATTATAAAAGTGTAGCTGAAATATGTTGTTGTTTTTAATTTTTTTATAAAAAAATATTTATTCAAAATTTTATCTGAAAAATGTGTTCAGCAGATTTAGACCTCCACATTTAACACTATTCAAAACGTTATCAAAGATGTGAATGATCAATTTAGATATTCTACTGATAAAGGTAAAACATGGAAAATACTAACTTTTCTTCCTGGTTCTTACGAAGTTGAATCAATATCAAATGAAATTAAGAGAAATTTAGGTATACCATTTAAAGATAAGAAACAATTACATTTTGCAGTTGAACCGGCAGTTAATAAATTTTCTCTTACTTTAGACGAAAATCATCAAGTTGATTTTAATCATGATAGATCATTGTCAAAGCTATTAGGATTTAATAAACAAACCTATAGTCAAGGTTATCATTTAGGTGAGAAGATTCCAAAAATAACTGAAATAAATTCAATTGTTGAACATTGTGACATTATTGAAGGAGGATATATAAATGGTAAATTGTCAAATTTAATATTCAGTTTTCCAGCTTTTACGGTACCCATTGGTTATAGATTAAATGTATTTCCCCAAACATTAATATATTTTCCTATTACAAGAAAAACTATTAACAACATTAACATTAGAATCACTGATGAAAAAGGACAAGAAATAAATTTTGCAGGTGAAGAGATTATGATAGATCTTTTGGTTCGGGAGGTATAAACTCCCGTTCGGGAGGTATAAACTCCCACGCGAAGCTAGAGAAGTTTAATTTTCTTCTTCTTATTATTATTATTCTTACTCTTTTTCTTAAGAAACAAAAAAAATAAAAATAATTTTTTTATTAAAAATGAGTGAACTACCCCCATTAAATAAAAAAAAACTTAAATTTAATCATCATCCAAATTTATCTAATAAAGTTTTGTCAGTTATTTGTGGAAGATCGGGTTGTGGAAAAACATATTTATTATTTAAAATTTTAACGACTCCAAATTTTTTGGATTATAACAATCTTATAATTTATACAACAACAGCAGAACAACCCGTCTATCAATTTTTAAAATATGGATTTGAAAATGATCTTAAAAAAACAGCAATTGCTTCATTATTCAAAGAATATGAAAAATCTGAAGATGAAGAAGAAATAAGTTCGTGGTGTGAAGAAGCAGCAAAAAATAGTCAGTTAGTAGAATCCAATAAAAATAAGCATATAAAGATACAATTAATAGATGATAGTGGTAATATGCAAGATCCTAGTAAACTAGATAAAACAAAGAAACATTGTGTAATTTTTGATGATTGTGTTAATGATAGAAATCAGGCAGTTCAGAGAAATTATTTCACAAGAGGTAGACATAATAACTGTAGTGTATTTTATTTGACACAAAGTATGTATTCATTAGATGGAAGTGTTATTAGAAAGAATGCAAATATATTTATACTATTTGAAATAAATGCAAGAAATTTATGTGATTTGTTAAGAGATTTATGACAAATTATGAGAAAAGGTAGAAGCTCCCGCTGAACTTACAGAATAGACAACCGTTATGGTAATACAAATTACAAAAAACGAGTTCCATAAATGCACGCACGGGATGGGGCGTCGGCAAGGTTATCCGCCGAAGCGACCCATCCAATATGTATATTTAACACTGCTAAAAGAAGTTTTAAAGTGAGAGCAAAGGCAGCCTTACCCTGCAGAGTGAGGGAGGCTTTGCAATCAACGAGGTACTTCCGAGATGTTCCAAACACTGCAGCAGCTGCCACTAAGGCCAAGAATTCATTTCGTGCTTGTGGTTGCTGCGACGGCGCAGCCCAAACCATACCAGTAGCTTTGTCGTAGAAAGCGATAGCGTGCGGGGTTGCGTCCACAAAAGTAACGTCAGTATATGGCTTGCGAAAGGGAATCCAAAAGTGCGTAATTTGCCCGATCCAGGCAAAAATTTTTAGTATCCATGTAAGCCCAAACTGTAGCAGCGCGTAAATTTGCACGGTCGTTGAAATCACATACGTAACGTATCCGTAGAGCCGTTGCCGGGTTTTAGGCGAACAGGGGGACTTAAGTCTTTTGGCCACTGTGACAAGTCCTGTCAAATGCTTCTGCGCTGGCCGGAACTGTCGAGCCTTAAAGTCGATATCAAGGCCCAAAAATTCAATACGACGCACCGGTTTAAGCTGGGATTTGTCCCGGTTGACAATAAATCCAGCGGCGTGAAGACGCGCCAACAAGCGACTGCGTATGGCTCGAATTTGTTTGGGATGCGCTGCCACCAGGAAGTCGTCAACATGCACATAGGCAACTGGTGCAAGTTTCTGAATCGGCGCTAATAATTCTTGTAGAATGGCCTGTAAGTCGCCGGGCGAATTTCCCATTCCCATGGGCAGGCGAGTGAAACGATATCTTGTGGATCCGACCATGAAGGTGGTAAGATGACGAGCCCGCGGGTCCAACAACACAGAGTAGAAAGCATGTTTGAGATCAATGCGCAGAGCCATGAGATTATGCGGAGAACGGAAGCGAATAACGGCGAGTGCACCCGTCGATGAGGCAACGAAGCAGTCATGTGTGAATAATCCACGATGAGTCTCTGCGTACCGTCCGGCTTTGGAACGAAGAATGGATGAGATAAAAAGGGTCCGCGCGGTGCCAATTCAACGATGCCCGCAGCCTCCATTGCTGTGACATAATCCTTGAGATGCTGTTGTAATTGGGGATCCAAAATGTGACGGAGTCCAACAGAGTGCTTCCGATTTTTGAGGAAAGGCCGAAAGCCGGTCCGAGCCCGGAGAGAAGCTGGGCCCCAATCAGGAGGCGGTGCAGCAGCCTTTCAATTTGGGAAGGTGGGCACTATGAGTTTTCGCGGAGGCAAAGTCAAGAAAGGGCCGTCAGAGGCTAGGTCCGGTTCACCATCGAGCGATTGAAGCTCGTCGCTGAGATCCTGTACTGGCTGATCATGTGGAGCCTCAGGTGGAGGAGACGGAGGAACGTCCGCCCAAGGAGGCGTGTCCATAATGTCAGGTTCAGCCGAGAAATGCTTACGATGGTGGAGCATTAGAGGGACCCACACGTCCCTTGCCGGAGTTGGAGGCCTGGAGGGAATTGGAGATCCGGCGTAGGGTGGCGATGAGGCGTAAGCGATTCCGGATGACGGCTCGGCTTGGGGTCTTGGCTGAGTGACGAAGTCTCGAAAGATTGACGCGATGGCCCGTTGCAGCTGGCGAGCTCTCTGCTCGCTGTCGAAGTTTCCCGACGAAGATGACGGAACGAATGAAGGATTTTCAGCCAGTGGAAGAGGTTCGTTGTCATCGTCATTCGTAAGGTCAACGATCTGATACTCAGGGGTTTGAAGTGGAGGGAGCGCCTCGTCCAGCGTGAGAGGCTCCTCGTCCTCGGTTTCGTCCCCGTCCAGATCGACCTGGTGGTCGGAAGGCGCGTCCGGAAGGCCCGTAAGCGGGTTTGGAAGGCGGCGGCGGGACGGCTGGGAGTCCGGCCGTGACGTCCTCTCGGAATTGGGAGAGCCGTAAGGCATGGCTCCATCCGTGAGCTCTAGCAGTCAGTAGGAGTTGCGCTCTGTCAGCTGCGACTTGTAGCCGTTCTTCTTCAGAGTTAGCACCTAAAATGGCGGCAAGAGTCTCAGCTTCCTTTAAATCACGTGTCTGAAATGGTCGTGATGAGTCCGCTAGGGCTGTTTTAAGGGCAGCTAGAATCTGCGTAGGTTCAGCAGTAGCAAGCGTAATATCGGACGTTGCCCCTTTGGCCTGACTCCGAGCCAGCAGAGCAACAGCTTGCGTTAACTGAGTAAGGACCTGATCAGTAGTAGGTTGTGCCAGATTGAAGTCTTCGTCTTCGTGGTCCGAAGGAACAGTCGCTTTCCAAGGCGTGCCGGAGCGAGTCGTCATAAGCCAGGAGTCAAGAGGAACCTTATGATAAGCGGTCCGGGCCGCAATAACGTTATTATTCCTTTATTGAGTAAACCAAATTACAGAGATCAGATGTTCAGCTGACAGAGGGACAAAAGGTTCAGTAGTTATTCCATCAGTCAAAATCTTTCTTTTATCATCAAATGGATCTAATGCTAATTTATGTTCCTCTTTTAAATACATTTTATGTTTCTTTGAATCTAGCAATCTTCCTTCAACAACATACTTTCCTTTATTACTTTGTGTTAACATAAGTTTTTTTGTTGGTCTGTATTTCTTAGGAATTATAGATTTTTGATAATCTGAAAAATCTTCTATATTGGGAATTTTGTTTTCGGGACAGAAAGGAAAATATTTTGTTTTATCTTTTATTTCATCAGGGTATACTAAATCAACTTCTTATATATAACTATGATTATAATTTCCATCATATGTTTTTTGATAATCAAGAATATTACACCATTCCATCTAACCTGTTGGTAATTCTTGTATCATGCAAGAAGAATACAAACACAAAAAAATATAAATATAACATAATATAATATTAATATTTTACATTGTTCAGGTTTCAAAGTTTTTCCCATAACATCTAATGAATAAGGAGTAGAAAATCTAAATGCATCTAAAATTCTAATACAACCTAAATGCATTGAAAAATATTCTTCTTCTGTTTTACATAGTACATTTATTTGTTGTTGTTGTAATTTTTCAGATGAAAATAAATCTTTCATTACTAGATGGAAATCATATTTAGAACCATTGTAGAAATATAAAGGAACAAAGTTATATTTAAATTTATTAGCATTAAGATTACAAGAATTATGTGCTGCACCTCTATATAATCCATTTAGATGATCATGATCTTTTACTTTGACGGCAGAGCCGTCGCTTCGCTTGTCAAGATATCTACCTCTGCCATTTTTATAATTTTTTGTAAATTCTTTTCCACAGTAATAACAATTTGTTTCATTAACAAAATTAATTTTTTCTTCATCCGTTAATGGAAGCATTGGTATATTTGTTTCAAGCAATTGTGAAAAATAATCTTGTAATTCTTCTACTTTCGTTGTAAACATTTCTGAACTATCTTCACCATAGTATTGAAAATATTCTGATTTAAATAATTCAGGATAACTTGAGTGAATGTACATTCCCCAACATAATGGTTTTTGTTCAAATAAATATTTTTCTTTACTTTGCTCAGATGTACTTTTTTCAGAATTGTCATTTTCAGAATCGGGCGAAGCCCTGGAAGACATCTCCGATGTCCCGTGCTTTTGTGTCATATTAACATTATATGCTTCGAAATCACAATAAATAGTAAAGGGTACTTTATTTTTAAAATACCATTTATTATATTCTAAATAATCATCTTTTGGAAATGTGTTTCTGACTGCTTCATTTTGTTGGCAATTCTCCAAATGTCTATTCATTTCTTCTTTAGTTCTAAAACTTGTCATACATTGGAGACAGGGAAAATTAGCATTATCTGAAGTTTTTGTGAATATAGAAACATCTTTACACAATATAAAATGACCCTGATAATATAATATATTCGCTTGTGCTGGTTGTTTTGTTTGTTTTAATTTTTCAAATTTATCTTTATCTATTTCATGTATTTCATCAATTTCTTTTGTAAGATTAAATGTATTTCGATGAAAATTTTGATTTAATATTTGTAGCTGTTGTTCATATTCTTTATTATATTGTTCTTTATATTGTTGTTGACATTTTTTTAGACATTCATTTAGTTTTTGATTGGTTTCATTATTTAATTCTTTATTTTCTTCATTATTTAATTCTTTTTTGTCTTCATTTAATTTTTGAATCGTTTCTATCTTATTTTGATATTTATGGTCATATTCTTGTACTAATATTTTTGTTTGTTGTTGATAATCTGTTTTACATTTTTGTAAAAAATATTATGATGCATGTAATTTCCTCTATCATTATATGCTATTTCTGATTGACATAAATTTTTATTATTCAAATAAAATTTTTTTGAATCTGAGTAAAGTGGAGTAATATTACCAATAGAAACATACTTCACATTTAATTCAAAAACATTTACTTCTATTAAATTTTTATTCTTTTTATGAAACTTTATTAACCTATTATAATCGTATGGAAATTCATGTAAGCCATCAGAAAGATCAAATTCATTTATGTATTCTTCTTTATTGTAATGACTTAGTCTTTCTTTATGATATTCTGAAGGATGTAAATGTGCTATAATACTCCACAGAAAACAATAATCATCTTCATTTTTTATGTTGATTATTTGTGGTGAACTGAAAGGTAAAGGAACATAACTACCACCAGTATTATTTTCATATTTATCAATTACTATTTTCTTAGATAGTATTTTAACAAATCTCCAACCAGATTCACGTAACTGGGCTTCAATTATACAATTTTCTAATTTATTTATCATCGATTCAAATATGGGTTGTATATCATTTATATTATGAATTTCTTGTGAATTTGTAAAATGTCCTTGTATTATTTCTTCAGGAATTCCATCAGATCCATTTTTTGTATAAAGTACTTCTACATTCATATAACATTTGAAAGATTTCTTAAATATATTATAAAAGTTTGTTAATACATTATAAAAAGTTTCATCGGTTTCATTATGTTCAACGGGCGAAGCCCTGGAACCTTCGGTTCGAACAGATTCATTAAATAAATATTTTATATCTGTTACCGCTTCATCGGTTCGTTCAGCTTCATCAAATTCATCAGTATCGCTAAATAAATATTTTCCATCTGGTGCGGGCCAAGCCCTAGAACCTTCGGTTTGTATGGACTCATCTTCACTATTAAAAACTTTATTATATTCCGAATGTGAATAATCATCAAACATTTTTTAAACTTTTATATCAGTAGGTAAGGTTTCTAGATAGTTCTTATAATTATTTAATTTCAATATATTTCCTTCATCAACTCGTTCTACATTTTGTAAATGCAATTTACTATTTAAATGAGATTGATAACTCCTTTTTGTTTGCAACTTTTTTTTACATAAGTTACAATAAAACTTGGTATTTTCAATCTTTTTTATTTTTTAAAGAAAAAAATTGTTTAAATTTTAGATATAAACATTCTAATATCAAGGACTTGAGTGTTATTTTATATTATTATATATTTCACGTTCCTTAGATATTATCTGATAATAATATAATAGAGAAAAATATTGGTCTTTGATCTCTTTTGGAAAATTTAATAACACCACCATAATATGAATCATTTTTAGTTTTTATTAAAGATGATAAAATTTTTAATTGATTAGATGTAAATCCTAATTTAAATTTTGTAGACCCGACACATAGTTGTCTAACAGTATGTTCAACTATACCATCATTATTATTTTCAATTGTAAGAAAATGAAATTTAGATAAATGTTGATTATATGTAGTATTAATATCATGTACATCGGTATGAGATATAAATTTTTCTTCACTTAAATTTTTATAATTACTAATATTTTTATAATCTTTGTTACCATTTACACCATTTTCAGATGTTTCAGAATCATCATTTATATTATCATCATCTATATTATTATCATTATTATTATAAGATTCCTTAAGATCGGGCAAAGCCCTAGAACCTTCGGTTCGTTTATTATGATTATGATTATGGTCATTGTTAATAGTATAAGGTGTAGTCCACGTATAAGGTGTCGTCCACATATAAATTTTCTCTTGTTGAGCTAAACCATTTATATAAGATTTTAACAAATTAATATTTAAATTTGAATATAATCCTATATAAGTATCATCATCATATCTTTGCGGCATTTCTAATGTTTCTTGTTGATAAATTGTATCTCTATAATATACTTGACATAATAATTCTTCGTTATGTTTTTTACTCTCTATATGAATATTATATTGGTTTTGTTCATCAACAAATAATCTTATTTTTTCCTTTGAGAAAGATTTTAATTTTTTAACTAATTCTTTAATATTGATATAATTAATAATTTTAGTTTCTATCCAATCAGTATTACTAATCGGCAAAACTGCTCTAATAAATCCGTAAACATTATTATGTCCTATTATAACCATATTTTCTTTATTTAATTCTACATATGCAACATCATTATATTTACTTACAATCTCCATAAATTTAATAAATGGATCACCTGGAAATATACAATAATTAGTTTCTATAGAAGGTAAACCTTTAGTCTGTTCTCTAAATATTTCTGCTTGTAATTCAAATAAAATATTAACATCTATACATGGATTATTATTATTATTATCAAAACATTTATTTTCAAATCCCGTTGATCTCGTCGAATAAGAAGAACAGGATGATGCGGACGAATATAATTTTTTTAAATTTGCTTTATCCATTTCTTTATTTATATTAGAAAATTTTTTATTTTTTTTAATTTTTATTAGAAAAAATTTTTTTTCTCATCATATGAAAAAATTACTTTTTTATTGTTAAAAAATGATGTTACCAAATGTTGGTGGAGGTGCATATATCCCGAATAATCGTGAATTAGAAATAGAGATAGAAAATTATATCATGAAAACTGGAGACGTTTTATCTGGTCCATTGCATCTTTCTATTCTTCCGCAACAAAATACAGAGTTATCAAATAAACAATATGTTGATACACAAATCAATGACTTAAAAGAAAAATATATAAACGATGTTTTGGTTCCACTGATGAATGAATTAAAGTTGCTTAAACTTAATGACAAATCATTAAACGAAAAATTATTAAAACTTGATAAAAAGGATAGAGAGCTAGAAGCAGATATAGCAAAACTTTTTAAAAAGATTTCAGAACAATCAAAAATTTTAATATTACTTTCTATAAATTTAAAATCTGCAGTCATTAAAAATAAACATCAGATACAACTATTGAAAGAACAATCAGAAGATGAAATAGAAAAACTTCCTGAAAGAATTAAAAAAAATTTAAAGCAGTTACAAACTACATTCCAAAAAAGTGTTGATGAATTAAGTTCTAAAATTACTCAACAAATGAAAAAGATGAATAGAATAATAAATGAAGTAAACTTACTTAATCAAAAAGTTGATAAAATGAGAACTCTTAAAATCAATTTAGAAAATGAATTAAAGAAAAATTTACAAGAAAACTCTAAAGAAAATAAAGAACAGTTAGATTCCGTTAAAAGAAGTGTTGTCCATTCACAAACGTAAATCTTGATCGGAGCGAAGCTCCTCGAGGCTTTAGCCAATCATAAACGTAAATATTAACGTAAATATTTTTTCCCAAAAGACAAATTTATTCCTAAAAAATGCCTATAATTTATAAACACAATCTTAAACATTTTGCTTCAAATCAAAGAATTGCTCATGAACCACGTATGAATCCTGTTTATCATTATGATAATAGAGAAACAGTTCACACGGAAGGAGCTGGCATCTTTTCTGGTATTGGAAGTAAAAATAATAAAGATTTGATTTCATCTGCTGCAAAAGGAGCAGCTGCTATAGGCAGTACAGCTAGTGCAATATAAAATGCTGTTAAGAAGTCTCAAAACGAATTAAAACAACTAGAAGCTATTTGTAAACTTAGGAATGATTCTGAAGAACTAAAAAATTTAAAAAAACTTTCAGAGGAAACAAAAAACAAAATTGCTAACATAGCTGTGGGGGGTGAAACCTTGAGGAGCGGAGCTCCGTCTGATAGTAAACATAAGAAGAAATCAGGCGTAGCCATAAAACGTTCAATTGAAGAAATAAGAGGTAATGGCGTGAGCAGCAACCTTCGGTCTAACCAGCAAAGCTGTAGCGGAGCTGGTCTAGCAAAATTCTAAAATATATTTTTTAGTAAAATTTTTTTAGCAAAATTTTTTCTGTGTGTGAGAAAAAACAAAAAGTCAAATTATTTTTTATAAAAATGTCTTCGCTTATCGAAAATAAATTTGAATTAGATAAACCACCAGGTGTTAGTTATAATCAAAAAAAGAATGACTATATAAGAATTGCTATGAATCCCGGATCTTCCAGTAGAGTGAATACTGGAGGTGATTTAATTTTGAAGTTGATAATCAGCAGAGTTATTTATATTTATCTGATTCATTTTTACACTGTGAATATTCTTTATATAGTGATGCTCCAGTTGATAACTTACAACTGATAACTGTCAACTGACAACTGATAGCTGATAAACACACTAACAAACCAATTCCAGTAAATTTTCTAAAGCGTACTGCTAGTTCAGTAACTTTTTCCGAACAAAGATTTAGCTGGCATTTTACTAGAACTTCGAATACTCCAAGATATTTATTACTAACATTTCAAAGAAATAATTCTCCAAGTTTGATAAGAACAACAATCTTTTTCATATTAATACAATTCGAAGTTTACAAGTTCCATTAAATCAAACCCGATATCCAATTGATCCATTAAGATTTGATGATACCAATAATCAATTTATGGAAGGATATGATTCTTATCGAAATCTTTGTATAGAATTTGGAGTTGAACCACAATTAACTCCTGTAGATTGGAGGAATTTATATCCTGTTTTCTGTTTCGATTTAAGTGCACAATCTGAAGATATTATCAAGACTGGTTGTGATGTAACAATTAATATTGAAAAGAAAGATTCCACAACTTCATTGATGGCTTATGGTTTATTGCTAGAAGATGTAAAATATTCTATTGAAATTCTTAATGGAAAGATGGCTAGGATAAGTTAATTTTTTTTTCATAACTAGAATAGATTAAAAATTTTTGGTAACTTAAAATTTTTTCATTAAAAATGTCGCAAGCGAAAAGTAATAATAATAAAACTGTTGAATTAAAATTACGTAATATTGTTGACAAAAATACCCCTAAAACTATTACGATTAACAAAAAAAAAGTATTACATAAGTAAACCAAAGAGAAGGCAGCATTAGAAGAACAAAAACGTCATAATAGAGAGTTAGAAAAAGTTGCTAGGGTGACGGAATAGTAGATAATTTCATTAGTAAATTAAATTTGGTTGATGAAGGGAAACGAGTTCTTAAAAATATTCTCCTCAATGTTGATGATTTAATTGAAATTAAAGAAACTAAAGATGGTTCTGGAATATATCTAAGTCCTAGTATGATAAGGTAAAACATTTATTTTATCTTTAAAAATGAATTCTACAAATTCCGAAAATTTAATTAAATTAAAAATTGCTAATTTAGATTTATTAAATTATCTATTAAACAAAAATAAAAACTCAAATTGTCAGCATATTGGAGGTGACATACAAAAAACGTAGAAAACTTTCCTGGATTTATTTGGAGTAAATATTCAAAAGAAAAACAATTTCCTTGGCTTTCTATTACTTTCTTTAAAGATTTCTTCAAACTTAAATTTAACTGATAGACCACTTTTGTTTTTTAAAGGCTTTACCCAACCGTATCGTGTATATAAATCTATAACGGTCAATGCGTATTTATAATCTTTTTCATTCGGCATATGAATAAGATCAGCACTCCAAATATCATCTTTATTAAATACTTTTACTTTCAATAAATATTTAGGCCTTCTGTATTCTTTATGAATTTCGGAGGCATAAGTTCGAGCGTTGCTCTCAGACAGCTTTGCTGTCGTTTCATTTAAACCCTGACCGAATAATATTTTAGCTTGTAAAGCTTTCTTAACAAACATTCTTTCAATTCTTTCTCTAAAGGAAGGATTCTGAATACTATCTCCTACAATACAATACAATATTCCTGTAACAGACAGGATCGAGAGAGAGAGAGAGAGAAAGAAAGAAAGAAGTCACGCTGCTCCGTAAAAGTTTAATTGAGATAACGAACGATATATTCTTGCGGTTTCTTCCACTTTTGTTTCTTCCATTTTTAAAGAAATATTTTTAGTCACATGATATATTTTAAAAACCTGAAAGATGGATAAAATTCATGAATTTGAAATTCTCAACTTTTATGATTTTCGGTGTCCTGGAACGGTCATGATTTTCAAGGTAAAAATTGTAATTCTCAAATTTGAGATTCATAACTTTTATGATTTTTTCGGTGTCCTGGAACGGTCATGATTTTGGGAGTAAAAATTGTAATTCTCAAATTTTGAGATTTTGAAAAATTTGAAAAATTGGGTATTTTTAAAAACGCCTAAATTTATGAATTTAGGTCTTCATAACCTGAAAAAGGGTTCAAATTCATGGATTTATGTCGTTTTTTAAAAAAACCATTTTTTGAAAAAATGGTACTTTTTGAATGGACTAAATTCCTGTATTGAGGTCTTAAAAAACTGAAAAAGGGTTTAATTCATGAATTTATGTCGTTTTTAAAGATACTATTTTTTTGAATTTTATGGTGTCCTGGAACGGTCTAAATTCATGAATTTAGGTCTTAAAAACCTGAAATAATGACAAATTGATAAATTTAGTCGTTTTTAAAGATACTATTTTTTGAATTTTATGGTGACCTGGAACGGTCTAAATTCATGAATTTAGGTCTTAAAAACCTGAGAAATGACCAAATGTCATGAATTTATGTCGTTTTTAAAGATACTATTTTTTTGAATTTTATGGTGTCCTGGAACGGTCTAAATTCATGAATTTAGGTCTTAAAAACCTGAAAAATGACCAAATGTCATGAATTTATGTCGTTTTTAAAGATACTATTTTTTTGAATTTTATGGTGTCCTGGAACGGTCTTTTGCCCATTACTATAATATGTTGTTGCGACTCAGAATTTCTTTAAGAAGCAATAGTTTCTGACAAAAGCGGTAACAGAAATCAGCGGAATCAGATACAAATATAGTCAAATGACGTGCAACAGACAAGCATTTTATCAGCTATCTGTTACTTCTATCACTCGTTTATGAAATTGACATTCTATCAGTTGATAACTTACAACTGATAACTGTCAACTGACAACTGATAGCTGATAAAAGTTTTATGAAATAGGCCCCTGGTCTCACGAAAACGTGTGTAATCAGACCGACGGTTTTCTTGCTTTCTTCTATGGCAGCCACTTGCCAAGTTTTTGATACTTTTCATTGAAAAGCATCGGTTGCTCCTATCTTGTCATGTACCGCATGTACATTATGCTAAATCAAGCTTTGAGATCAGTTGGGTGTTATTAAAGAAAAAGTATTTACTTTTGAGCAGAAATCGTAATTAGACCGACGGTAATGCATAAAACCGGCATTACGGTAATAATGCATTGTTATCGGCTTAATGGCCCTCATTTGTATCCTCCTGCATTGCCAAATATCTATTATTTTTCATATCTGTACGGAAGAATGCTGATGGGCTCTATAGGCTTGTTTGAATGTAGAACACATGGACTATCAACAAGTGTCCGCTTTATGCGAGTGGAAATGATCCTGTGTGAGAAGAGAGAATCCGTCAAAAGTTGCATATTTGTACATTGCTTGCAGAGGCACTGACTGCGATTATTCACATTTGGCATCTTAAGATGTCTCAAGTCTTTGATGTACCTGTAGAAGGTTGACTCAGATAGCTGCAATCTTGAATTTTCGCTGCAGAATTTTTGATGTAGAATATTTACTGAGAAGTTGTAGTATCGAACTTGCACTTTTTCGCCATTTCTGCTGACAACTTCTTTCTTTCCACTGATTATTCGACTGTTATCATCTCTCTCCAGGAAGGCTTGCAAATCATCAATGTTGCATTTTGTAGACCGATCTTGGTGGAGAACTCTTTGTGGCGCAGCAGACGCAACTGCTAATATTCCTGAATAGGTGACTGCGAAATCCTCTGTACTTCCTCACAATTTTTTGTACCACTAGTCCGACGCACCGTCTTTCCCAGCGCCTTTTCCCTTTTGATGACTTCAGAGACTGCAACAGGGAATAATATGCAGTCAGAGATCTCTTGGATGATTTATTTGATCTCATTGTGTCATTTACGAAAATGGCCGACGTGTTTACTTCATCAGAGGCTGCTGAGTTTCTACTGGAGCTAGGCATGTATTTACTGTTGCTTTGAGACTTCCAAAGTCGCTTTCTAATCCTCCAGACTTCGCGTTGTAAGGATGCTTTTTCCCTCCGAAGACGAATGATTTCAGTCTTTCTTTTCTTCTTTTCTCTCTCACTCGCTACGATTGATTTTGTCGTTTTCCTTTCTACCTGCACATCTCCTATGCTGCCTTGATCCTGTCTAGTGGGTCTCCCTTCTCTGTACTTTCTCAAATATATGCAATTCTTTCGTCTATTGATTATAGCCTCTTGTGTTGTCATCTCGTGTTGTTCTTCTGATAACTTTTCCGGCAAATAGCGCGTCGTTTTTCCATATAGTGTGGGTTGGTCAGCTTTTGATTTTCTCTGTAGCGCCGGTCACGCTCTCTTTTCTTTTGTAAGTCTTCGGGCATTTTTATTTTCAAAATAAGAACACTGTAATGAAATCGTCACATTCACGTCGTCGCCCGGAGTAGACTAGAAACTTGGCGTCGAATAAATTGTGTTGACCTTATATGAAGTGTATAGCAATGAAATCCTGCTCCTGCGCTGGGACTGTCTAGACGACATAGATAGCTAGACAACTGCATTTAGTCGTTCAATACAGGTTTTCCAGTTCGACAATGCGACTATCAGATTAAAGAATATGTTTTAACCTTAAACCGCCGAGAGTACTATATATAGGACAAACTAGAATGAGGTGATAGTACAGCTTGATCATTATGCTATACCTATTTCAAGTGTTTATAGTAATCGTACACATCATGAATTGTGATTTTCTACCAATTTTCACCATCTGGAAGTGTCACATGTCATACTATGACCCCATATTACTGAGGTAGACTTCAAATTTGTTTCAGGCGAGTTAGCGAAAATAAGATCACCCTGTAAGTGTAGAAACATATTGCAGATTTGAAAGGAAAAAATCATGTGCGCTTGATAGATCATATTCAATTCATAAACGATGGTGGCTAGATATCTATGCTTGAAATGTTGACGATAATTCGCCTGTTGTCTGTCGAACCGTCGTATGACCAAAATTTCGATTTTGAGATTTTTACATCATCTTGACCAAAATTTCGTGAATGTTCTGAATTTCAAGATGTCGAGTTTGAATTTTCAGCCGTTTCGACGGTATGGCCACATCAATATCGTCGTATAACTGTTGAGAGATAACTTCTGTCTGTCGAACCGACGTATAACTTATACGACACTTCGACAGACAGATTTTCGCATTATTGAGTGTCGTATAACTGATACGACAGTTCGACAGAAATATATTGTGTGTTTGAACAATGATACGACGCCGTTTTGCAACCTAGTGGGGATGTAATATATAATGATATTGAATACTGCTGTTTATTATAAGATATCAATAGACCCACGTTATTTACTGAAATATTGCATAAAAAATACAGTAGTGAACATGTCTGTTGGATCACCTGAAAATAAAATCACTTATAGGTTGCTGATCAATCCATCCTAATTCGTTCTATTCATGACACGAGTGCCATGAGCTGAACAAACGTTTGCAGTATTTCTGCGTTTTTGCCATCTTTTCATCAACCAATATTCAGCTTTTCCCGCTTTCATTGTGTGTGATGATGACTCAGATGATCATCATTGAATACAATGCGTCATGCTGACTCATTGTGATCAATGAACACACACCGTGCGGCCATCGAATTCAGTTACAACGATCAGAGTCATTCGACAGCAGCAGTGCTGCTCAATATCGTCGAAGAATGTGTGTAGTTAATGCCGAGTGACATCCGCATAATCCACAAGAATCCAATCTCTGTTCATCGTGCATTTTATTTTCAGAAACACTGCCGATTATAATCGACGTTTGATTCGCGCTGCCTACAGATTCGCTTGTGTGTATCCTTCGTCAGTAGCCTAACATTCGTGTTTTGGACTATATCTAAGTATTACCACGAGAAGTACATGTACATGTACGTAGGTTATTCAGTTACTTTAAAGTTTCAGTATTACTTTCCCCGCGTCTAGAGTGTGTTAGGGAAAGGGTAACTATAATCAACAAGATCAGTCATGTGTGATACGTACCTTTATTTTATTGTTTGGGGACAGCGATAAGTCTAACCTTATTTTCCCTATCACAGTCTTGGTATTGGAAATGGGGGTTAGGGTTTAAGTAATTATGCCAATTATTTTCATATGTAGCATAAATGGTACAACAGGTCAGCTGTAAATTTATTTTTTATTTTTTTTATTTTAACAACCCCTTTCTCCCATATAAATGGGGTAGGGGGGATTCATACAAACAAGATAAAAAGGAGATAGTTCACATATACATCATAAAATTCATGGAAACACAAACCAGCTACAGTCCACAAACCATCAGGGTAACACCACATGAAACGATATCAGGAAACACAGTCAAGTAAAATGTCAGCGGCTCCATACTTCAACCACATTGTGCACAGTTCTCCGCCATACGACTCTGTCTTCTGCGTCGCTTCTCCAACTTCTCCAATCTTCCTCCGCCTTCTGGAAATCTATTTTGACACAGTCACTCCAACGAATTCTCGGTCTTCCTCTTCTTCGCACACTCATTTCTTGCTCCATTCGCCTGGGTAGCCTCTGCTCATTCATTCTTGCCACATGTCCGGCCCAAGATAGTCTCTTTCCCACAATCTTCTGAGTCATCGTTCGTTTCAGTCCGACTTCGAGTCTCATTTCTGCAAGTTTTCTTCTGTCAACCAACTTCACTCCACACAACCTCCTCAGCCAATTGTTCTCACACACTTGCAGTCTATCTTGCTGATCTTTGGTGAGCGCCATTGCTTCCAGACCATATGTGACTGCTGGAATTACACACACCTCTAACACTTTCCGTCTGATATCTTTGCTGATCCTTCTGTCTCCCAACACTCCTGCCACTTTCTGATAGGCTCCGACCCCTGCTCTAATTCTCCTATTCACTTCCATTTCGCTCCATTCAATGTAAATGATAATACAAAATGATGCAACAGAAATACATCGTTCTCTTTCACTGTTTCATGTACGGGTACAGGAGAGGGCTCGCACGATTAGGCTACAACATCTTGGATGCATATTTTATAATTTTCCTTAAAAAACTTCATAATTTTTATTATCTTGTTACAGCAATCTGCTGCAGCACAAAAGTATATTAAAATTTTTTATGAAATTTCATCTTCGCTTTCTGCGCTTGCTTTGCAAAAATCTACTTTAGTTTACCATACGCGAAAAATTCTATTGTTATTCTGTCACTGCAACATAATGGCCCGTATGAATAAAAAGTGTATCAAAGTGTACCGGAAGTGTTTCACTTGAAAAATGACTCGAAGAACTTGCAGCAGAATCTATGATTTTACAACTTGAGGTGTGGAATATCATGAAGCAGTCATTGCCTTCTTTGTCGAACAGCTATCCAGCCAGTTCAATGATCAATAGTTGGAAAAGCATGAACGCTGCTTTTTCTTCAATCCCTAGATTGCGTAGTTCTCTATGTTTCCTTCTTCCAATGAGTGAATTCATTTGTACATGTATATTGCACAGAGAAACTTAATTACAGTCGTTATTCCGGATTCCCACATTTCTACCCATATCCACTGAAATTCTGTGCAATCAACCAAAGGAATCAACAACTTAGCTTTTTTGTCTATGGCCGACTTCATGAAGACCTCAAGTTGTAGATGCATAGATTGCTCGGTGAAGATTTTCTGATCGATATTTCATGAACTGGATTTTTGTCATGGACATCGGGTTTTTATTCATAAGGGCCATTATTTTGCTTTATACTCTAGTGTACATAGTGCTCGAGAAGTTCAGACGTCATAGAGACAGCATAGCAATGCAGACTAAGTTCATAGTGTCTCAATAAGTCTATTAAAAGTCCAAATGGAATTCCCTCTTTTTGATGACGTATCTGAATTTCAAGGAGCAGACTTTCTCTCAAATTCACTGCAGGATTCCTTCACGCAGCTATTGGGGCCAATGGAAGACATCGTCTTCACGTCTCATTCCCTTGAAGTGCAATCAAAATCCATTGAGCTGGAAAGCTTCCCAGATGCTGATGTCCCGTCCTTTGTCACAACAGCGTTGGCACTTGTCTCGAATTATGCTGAAACTTCGACGGACCAACAGGATCCAGAAAATACACCTACTGCAACGAACCCACATGATACAGAAAACGGCTCTTTGACTCCAACGAGTCAACTTGTTCCAGAATATTTTCATCTTGACGCTCCCCCACCTGAAGAATCACCGTTTGAGCCTCCCTCTTCGAATACTTCGAACAGAAAAGGAACAGTAATAAAGAGGAAAAGAAATTCAGGCAAGCAATATGAGTAAGAGAAGACAAGGAATGTGAAGCTGGCGGCCAGCATCGATGCACCATGTTCAGAGAATTCAAGATGTACATCGAGATATCTCCAATGCAGGGATGTTACTAGTGAACAGCGTCAGGCAATATTCAATGTCTATTACTCACTACCAAATTTGGACGCAAAGCGAAACTACTTAAACCTGAATATCACACAGGAGGATTGTGAAAATCGTACGGGCATGCGAAGAGTACACACGAATCGGTACTTTCTGACTGCTGATGGACGTCGAAAAGCAGTCTGCAAGAAGATGTTCCTTTCAACCTTAGGAATCTCTGAACGGCAGGTCAACACATTGTTCAAGAAGAGGGATTCTGAAGGAGTGGTAGAAGGCGAAGGTAGAGGAGGATTTCTGGGAATCAGAGCGATAGACGCAGTTAAAGAAACAGATCGCATTTTGGCCCACATCAATCGATTCCCTCGAATTGAGTTTCATTATAAGAGAAAGGACACCACCCGAAATTTTTTTTCTCCTGACTTGACTGTGACAAAAATGTATCTCATGTACAAAGCAGAGAATGAGGAGACGGACGTGGCATCGTACGAAAAATACTTCAGAATTTTCAAGACTCAAAATTTGAGCTTTTTTCTGCCGAAGAAAGATTAATGTGGATTGTGTCTCACTGTCAGAGAAGTTCCAGGTGTCAGTGACGCGCTTCGAGAAAAGTATGAGGACCACATAGCACAGAAGGAAAAGACAAGATCTGACAAGGAAGCGAGCAAATTGGAAGCCAGTGTAAATGATAGCCATGCAGCATTCGCATTTGATTTGGAACAGGTGATTTTTCTCCCTCAGTCTAATCGATCAGAGATTTTCTACAAACGCAGATTGAGCAATTACAACTTTACCACCTACAATCTCCATTCGAAGGATGCTTGGGCCTTTGTTTGGCATGAATGTGTTGCCGGACGAGGCGCGAACGAGATCGCTTCATGTGTTCATCAATATCTGTCACAGCTCGATTCTTGTGGGACGGAGACGGTGGATATGTTTTGTGACGGGTGCTCAGACCAAAACAAAGACTCAATTTTACCGGCCATGATGCTATACGTCATAGAGAATGCGGAGAACATAAAAAGAATTTGTCTGACAATCATGGTGCCGCATCACAGCCAAAATGAGAATGACTGTATCCATTCATGTGTTGAGCGTGCACTTAGGCGAGCTGGAGAGCTGTCAGTTCCTGCGCAGTTGGTTTCCGTCATCCGATGCTCCAGAAGACAACCACTGCATGTCATTGAGATAACAACCGAGATGGTGCTGGACTGGCAGAGGCTTTCACAGGAGTTAGGAGTTCTGCGCATTCGGACCAGTGAGCTGGGGGAGCAAGTGAACTGGAAAAGAATGGCCCAGATAGAAGTGAGGAAAGACGAAGAGCGAAAGCTGTTCTTCAAGACCTCGCATCTGTCAGAAGATTTCGACGCTATCGACCTCAGCAAGAATCGTCGATCACAGCGAGTTCCTTTCGACTTGCCCAGTCCATCACGAAACCAGCCACCAGTGATGACGTCAGCGAAGCATCAAGATTTGATGTCTCTGTGCAGCGGAGACATTCCTGTCATTCGTCATCCGGATCACAGTTCTACTCTAGCCTGCCTCATTCGTCCTGAGGATTCTGTTAGAGATTTTTCGGAGTCCTGCCTGAGATAGTTTATGCAATGACAATATAAAATTTCATCACAGTTGGATTAAGCATTTTGTTTTATTTTCCTACACGTGTAGGCCATAGAGTAAAGTACTGGTGTAGGCCTACTGGGCTGAGAGTTAAACAGGAAGCTTGAATGATATTCACAGTCGTAAGATTGTACATGTAGTATGAGATATCTCTGTCTGTCGAAGTGTCGTATAACTGTAGTATCAGATTCAGTGAATGATTTCTGTCTGTCGAAGTGTCGTATGAGTGTAGTATCAGATTCAGTGAATGATTTCTGTCTGTCAAAGTGTCGTATGAGTTATTGTTTTACGAAAAACCATATTACGCAATGAAAATGATGAATTGAAGTAAAATGAAATAACTACAGGAGAGATAATTTCCTGTAGTTTCTTGTCATATAAAATCTTGACAATCGACCTATCATAATGAGCACACAGTCAGCTTAAAAACGATCAAAACTTCAATCGCTGATTTCTCAAAACTTCGATTTTCCTCATACGATGGTTCGACATACAACAGGCGAATTGCTTTTGAGAGTTTGTACTATATTTAGGACGTCCGTCACACTTCTCTGAAATACAGCTTGGGTCTAAAACAATCAAAGTTAAGCATTAGAGAGATTTCTATGTTTTTAAATGCTGTAAGCAGCACTCGCACACTATTTGAATTTTTTCTCACTCGTCTCTGCTTGCTACAATAGTGCTTCAGAATAAAGTAACTGATTACTTCGGCGATTGACTTCACATCATTGGTGTGTCAACTGCTGGGGACAAGAAGCGAAGTCCATCAAAATGTAAGTATTTTTAATTCATTTATCTTTCTAGCAAGAAATACTTTGAAACTTAGTATCCCACGTAAACACGAGTAGGCATGTTGAAATTAATTAAATACCGTAAGTAGATGCGACACATACGCAATTGTATTAGGAAGATATTTTCGATTTTTCTTGATATTTGGCCACTAAAGCTACATGAACAATGTTGAATATTAAAATTTGACAATAAGCTTAAATACAATCAATACTTGTGACCCGTAAACGACGCCCGATTTGATGTGCAAACATAGTTTTTTGGCTAATAATCAGCGTATAGGGCATACAACTTGTATTATGCCTAGGTCTACCTCTTTGTATTCATACCTTCCAAATAAAAATACTTGTGACCCATAAACGACGCCCGATTTAATGCGCAAACATAGTTTTTTGGCTAATAATCAGCGCATAGGGCATAGCTACAACTTGTATTATGCCTAGGTCTACCTCTTTGTATTCATACCTTCCAAATAAAAATACTTGTGACCCGTAAACGACGCCCGATTTAATGCGCAAACATAGTTTTTTGGCTAATAATGGTGTGTAGGGTACATTATGCCTAGGTCTACCACTTATATTTATGCCTTCCCAATAAAACGATGTGTAAGTTTGATTCTTAAATAAAATAATATTTTACAAATGTATTTCATACGTAGGCCTATAATATATGTACATGTATTGCAGAAAGATCACTGTACAATTTACATGTAGGCCTACATGCAGCGGACTACATGTAGGAATTTATGTTAGTAGCTTTGAACAATGAACATGTAGCTTTCTTTAATTCGCCATTATATTTTCAGCATGTACTGCATCAACGAGGAAGTGTTGGTGTATTGGATTGATGAGAACAAAGTTGGGTATTGGTACGATGGAGTCATATGCTCGGTTTTCATAAGAAGTTGCCGTGTAATTTTCCCCAACTATCCTGGTTGGGATTTGAATGTGAAAAACAGACACATCAGACGAAAAAAGAGAGGTAGGCATATGAAAACCCGATGATCTATGAACAATGATGAATGATGCTAAATCATTTTTCAGCTAAGATACTGCGGTCCATCAAAAAATCTGAGGCAGACTCCTGTGCATCATCAGATCAGCCTGGCCAGCGCGGCCCTTCTACTTCAGAGACGGACACTGTCCCACGAGAGATGGAGACTATTCATTCCGATGTTGATGAGAATATCGAGCCTCAAGAGATGGTGCTGCCTCACCCTTCTACTTCAGAGACGGACACTGTCCCACGAGAGATGGAGACTATTCAGTCCGATGTTGATGAGAATATCGAGCCTCAAGAGATGGTGCTGCCTCACCCTTCTACTTCAGAGACGGACGCTGTCCAACGAGAGATGGAGACTATTCATTCCGATGTTGATGAGAATATCGAGCCTCAAGAGATGGTGCTGCCTGACCCTTCTACTTCAGAGACGGACGCTGTCCCACGAGAGATGGAGACTATTCAGTCCGATGTTGATGAGAATATCGAGCCTCAAGAGATGGTGCTGCCTGACCCTTCTACTTCAGAGACGGACGCTGTCCCACGAGAGATGGAGACTATTCAGTCCGATGTTGATGAGAATATCGAGCCTCAAGAGATGGTGCTGCCTGACCCTTCTACTTCAGAGACGGACACTGTCCCACGAGAGATGGAGACTATTCAGTCCGATGTTGATGAGAATATCAAGCCTCAAGAGATGGTGCTGCCTGACCCTTCTACTTCAGAGACGGACACTGTCCCACGAGAGATGGAGACTATTCAGTCCGATGTTGATGAGAATATCGAGCCTCAAGAGATGGTGCTGCCTGACCCTTCTACTTCAGAGACGGACACTGTCCCACGAGAGATGGAGACTATTCATTCCGATGTTGATGAGAATATCGAGCCTCAAGAGATGGTGCTGCCTGACCCTTCTAATTCAGAGACGGACCTTAGTAGTAAGTGCAAATCCGGGCTAATATTTACTTGTAATTACGTTATATGTGTATTTATTATATTTTTATCATAGCTAGGGTAATGAATATTACTGAATATCACTGCTGAAAGTAGAGATGATATTGTATTTCACCTAACCAGCGAAAACAGAACGAACTAATAGCGTAACGTGAATAAACGAACTAAATAATATACAAAATGTTATTGCTTTAAGCATCTGCATACCTGTATACATACCCTAAGCTTCCGCAATGTTTATAACCCCCTCTGCATGTCCGCTAAACATAGCATTTCTTTGTCTGCAGGTCAGATTCAATCGGAATCGACTACATCACTTGGATTGCACGCACCGATTTATGGATTACGACGGTCATCACGACAACACGAAATTGAACTTGAATCTGTTTCTTCATCAAGTGATTACTCTTCTTCTGCTAGTGACGATGAAACCATAATCAGTTCTTCAGAATCAGATACATGTAGTGATGCCGACAATGACACAACATCCCAAGCTTGGCGTTGGAGGCGTAGGTCTGATGAATTTCCAGATTTCACATTCAACCCTCAAAGAGAGAAATCACGGCAAGTGAGAGATCCATTAGAGTACTTCTGCGATTATTATGATGACGATTTTCTAGAAAAAACTTGCTTTCAATCAAATTTGTATTCAAGACAAAAGGATCCTAACAGCAGATTCTGTCTCAATGCCAAAAATTTGCAAACATTCATGGGCACTTCTATTTGGACTGGGCTGTACAAACTTGGTCATGTTCGAGGATACTGGTCAGATCTCACACGGCTGAATCACGTGGCTGATTTCATTTCTCGAGATGATTGGGAATCAATCAAAAGAAACCTTCACTTTTTTGACAACAGCTCTTGTGAACCAGCGAATCGCGGGAAAACCTTCAAATTTCAGCCTCTTTTGGATAACTTCAATGGGGTTGCAAAGTCCATAATTCCCGATGAATTCATCTCAGTTGATGAGCAAGTAATGCCATACAAAGGTCGAAGGAGTGGAGGTCTGCGACAGTATAAAATGGGGTCCGAAGTTTTACATGTGCTGTGGCAGTGGTGGTCTTATTCACGGGATCGAACTATATGGAGAAGGAAATCTCAATGCCGACAATGACAAGGAGGTTGGAAAATCGGGTAGTGTTGTTCTGAGATTGGTTCAGCATCTGCAAGACAACTGCAACTACAAAGTGTTATTTGACAACTGGTTCAACTCTGCGAAATTACAAGTAGTTTTGGCCAAGAAAGGAATGCAGGCATTGGGTACCTTGAGAACGGCCAGAGCACCAGGACTGAAACTTGACATGGATTCTGAATTGAAAAAGCGCGGAAGAGGTTCTGTGATGGAGAATCAATGCTACAAAGACGGTATGCTGTTATCGGCAGTGAAATGGTTCGACAATAGAGGCGTGGTGGTTTTGAGCACATATTTGGGCAAGGGCGAAACTAGTTTTGTTCAACGATATGATCAAAGTCAAAATAAAATGATTGACGTCGAATGTCCTGCTTCCATTGTAGGCTACAATCACAAGATGGGTTTCGTTGATGAAGCCAACAAATACGTTGCACTATACCGCATCACAACCATTGCAACACAAGATTTTACATCTGATTCTTCTTTCACATGTTGGACCTCTCTCTTGTGAACAGTTGGTTATTATACAAACGGGATTGCGATGACTGTGGCGTTACAGACCAGATGAAGTTATTTGAATTCAAAGCTCAAGTTGCAACCAGTCTTTATCTGAGAGCCAAAGAAGCAAGAAATCGAGGAAGACCGTCATTGCAGGATTGCTTGTTCATCAAGAAAAAGAAATTGGGTGGACCGAGAACAATACTGACTCCAAGCATCATTAGAAATGATCAAATTGCACATTGGCCAGTCATGATGAATCAAGGAAGATGTAAAAATCAGACCTGCAAATCCAAGCCATCTACGGGATGTGAAAAGTGTCGTGTTCATTTGTGCATCACTAAACAGAACTGTTTTAAGGCTTTTCACGATGCCTTGTAAATGCATACAATTTATGCCGGTCGCAAAATACACTCCACAGAAATGAAGTCATTGACTTTTCTTAAAAGTCTGTTGTCCTATATATATGACAAACTTAATTATGCATCGATTTTCAAACATTTTGTCCAATTTCTGTTGCTAATTTAGTTTAATTCAGTATATTTACCCTGTAAACAAAAAAAATCAAAATTCAAAAATAATTCTAAAAAAAAATAATTACACGACCAAGTCGGGTGGCCTATGTATAGGACAAACTTGTATCTTTGTTCTATCCTAATGAAAATAATTTTTTACCATTGGTTTCCACTATTTGACTCTTAAGGTCACACCAAAAGAATGCTTGATTTTTTTTCACGTGTGGTTCTCATTCCCGGCGGTTTAAGGTTAAGATGCAACAACGGTATTTCTGTTAATCAGCAGCATTTTCAATTGAATGATATTGTTTTTAATCGGTAGTGATAATAAGTGAGTTTATTAATGGATTTATAAGTTTAATGAGCGGCAACCTGAAATCATAAACGGCTTTTCATATTCAATTATATTTTATTTAACAGGTAAGTCAATACAAAAAGTTTGATAATTTTTTTAATTCGAAAAGGTAAAATATGTAAAAAGGAAAAGTTTGATAATTATTTTAATTCATAAAGGTAATACAGTAAGTCATTAAAAACTTTTTTTACGAAAAGGTAAGTCAATACGAAAAAGTTTTGATAATCTTGAAATTTTTTATTCTATTATGAAACAAAACAAGTACCGTAATATTCATTGATGGTTTTGTAAGACATTCTCGCGATTAATTAGTCTAGGCATCAATCTGCCCATACGTCTGGAAGACCTTCCCATCTTATTTGCAGTGATAACACTCATATTTTGGGAGGCGAGTTGCAGTAAGGTCAAATTCCGCTGTTGTCCAGTGTAGTTGTGTAACTGCTCACGAATCTCAGCTACTTCTCTCTTGAAAGCCGCTTTCCACATGGAAAACGCGTTCTCTGCGATATTGAGAAATGGAGAGTAGGGCGGTAAGTACCTAATAGAGTGTCCCTCTCGCAAACTGACTTCACGGGCTCTATTGTGGCACGGAGCATTATCCATGACGAATACATTTACGACGATATCATTTATATCATTTATTCTTCACGTGAAATACCGCTCACTAATCTGATAGAGACACAATTGAACTATTTTGCTGCAGTTTATTTATTGTTGTCGTTCTCAATTGTGAAATGACGTAATATTTTATCTTTTAACGTTTTAGAAATTAAAGTGCCGCTCTTGATTCGGTAGTTGCCGTTGTCGTGTAGGAAAACCTGTACTGTCGAGAAAATCATGCTGAATTACCGTCATATTGAGGCAATAGATAGCTTTGAGCGCTAACATCACTGATCAGGCTTGATCTGAACTTACCGATGAACCGGAATTGCTGTGCATCATCATTGTTGCACGTCTTATGCGATTGTTAACACAAAATGTAGGATATTACAGTTAATGAGTAGAACACAGGCATGAGCCATTTCCCAGTTCATTAGAATCGTCACAGTAAACCTTTAATCAGACCGACGACAAATGAAATCAGACCGACGGGGCAGTTGCTGAAAATCAATGAAAATGAACAGTGGTGTGGTTCTCATGTCGAAATTCATAATCTACGCCCAGGAAAACCCCATTGCATCATCTTTTTTTTTTCATTAAGAAAAGCGATATGACTTTTAGTCCCCCGAAATGCGCACTTTAAATGAGAATTGCCCACCAGTTATCTGCAGTGATCTGATAGCCACGATTCAGAAAATTGCTCCGGTCCAGCAAATGGACCACAATTTTCTCTGATGGGGATAGTTCCTGAACTGTGTTCATGTGCTCGCACCAATACTGCGTTCCTTGACCTCCGTAATACATTTCAATGTCGTACGTGTATCCAGAATCTGCTTCATTCAATGAATGACCTTTTATCCCAAACCTCGCTCTCTTCTTGGGTATGTATTGTTTGAAATACAGGTTGCCTTTGTGTAGAAGTAAGAACTCGTCGATACTTCCTTCACCTTCAATTTGATACACACTCTGGACTTTACTTCGGAGCAAGTAAGCCGTTACGTCTTGCCACTGCACAGTGTGCTTTCTCCCATACTTGTTGATAGAACTGTAGTTTCTCTGTGCGGCTCTACTATTTGTCCACTCTGCTAGTAGATCGAACAATTCTTGATCAAGAATTAGCAGCGCAAAGTCAGCAGGTTCGTCCGGCACTTGCACTTGTAGTCCTGGACTGCGTGGAGGCTGGTAATCAGGAACAGCGTTTGGCCTGGTATCATTGCCACAAATGGCTACTTACCATTCTGAGCTTTGACTGTAATTCGCATGTTGCAATTGGTGTCGTTGCACAACAGATGGCCGCACATTTTGGACGATTTCCAACACGTCGAACCTGTGGCTGCGGTTCATCATTATCGGTGCATGAAGAAGATTCTGACGAAGAGTTATTTGAAGATCCAGGTGATGCGAAGTCGTCGTCTGAATTCTCTGATAAATCGTCATCTGTGCTGTCGTCAAATCCATATCTTCTAACAGGTACTATCACCCGTCGTGACCGAGTACCAGTAGCCATGATGACAAATGAATCATTCAGATGCGTTGGCTGCCTGTTATAATATCGCTCACTCTCCCTGTGATGAATGAAGACGGCTGCATCGATTGGCATGACATCACAGTCACGCGTGCGCAAAGGACACCTCCGTCGAGCAAGCCGGCTATGAATGAAAAGTTGCTTTCTATTCCGGTATCTCTCTAAGCAGTATCTTAAACGCGCAGTGGCTACAAGCAACGCTTGTCTGCCGGACCCCTGATGACGAGCACCGCTCATCTGCTCTACCCCTAATGACGAGCAACGCTCGTCGGCCGGGCCTAAAGGGTTAATATAGGATTTGAGACCCAAATGTGAACACATGTAAATTCAAATGCGACATTGCAAAAGCAAATGCGACATAGCCAGACTAACGTGAACACTTGTTGATCCAAATGCGACAATGCAAAAGCAAATACGACATAGCCAGGCAAATGTGCACAGAATAAAAAGCAAATGAGGCAATTCCAAACCAAATACAACTACTTCACAATTTTTAAAATCAGACTCGCAGTAGTGCATGTTGAACTAACACATCATTGCCTTTCCTGACTAATGAATTTTCAGATTGAAATATACGTATTAAATGTCACGGTCATCAAATGCGAAAAGCATTTGTTTTTCAAGAAGTTTCAATTTAACTAAATTCAATATATCTTCACATCAATTTGCCAAAAATAGCTCCTTCAAAGCACCGCGCCAAAACACTGTCACTTTCCGAAAAATACTTATTTATTTACATGAAAATGTCTGACTTTGTCAGACACAAAGGAATTCGACCCTGTAAAAGTCTGAAGTAGTTCTGGGCCTTCTGTGCACCATCCTGAGTCACATCACAGATAGCGACTTCCGCAACTGTCGCCAAGTCCGCCATCCTTTCTTGGTGAGATCGAAGGATAAGTTCCGCATGCATATCGGCCAGTCGTCTCTTTACACTTGCTTTCCACTCGGAAAATGTGTTCTCAACAATGTTGAGGAATGGCGAGTAGGGCGGTAATTTCCTTATGGACAACCGCTCATGGGATACCGTGATGTGTCTGTGGCAGCTGGCGTTGTCAAAAATGAATGTTGTCACTCTTTGAATATGAGGGATGACATTACTGAGGAAAGTGTTGAAGCTGCAATGCAAAAGAGAAATTAAATTGATCGAAATATCAAATATTAAATAATATCAAATAATATCAGTATTTATTATTTACTTCATCTGGGACTCTCACATCTCATTTGTTGTTCTGCCTATAAATATGTCATGGGCTAGCAGACCGCACTCATTGCTGACAGCAAATATGGTTGTCAAGCTCTGGCCACGACGAACAGCGACCACCCAAACTGCTGGTTCCCCAATTCTCGCACGACCACGAGTACGAGCTGTCCAAACATTAAATCCAGCCTCGTCTATGAAAATGAGCTCCTCATGAATGCCAGTCGCCATAAGCCAATTCGCAAACTCCTGTAAGAGGCAAGAAGAGATGCAATTTTTTGCTGTTCCAGCTTTTTATTTACTAGCGTCAATGAAATATCTTCAAGTATAAATCAATAGCTTACCAGTCGTTCATTTTTCACAGAATCTGAGTTTCTTTCAGCTGGAACGGTCTCCAGTTTCTTCATCCGATACAATGATCCCTGCAGGAGAAAGTCAATGATTGAAAAGCAGTGACACAGTTCTAATTGTTATCATACAGTATAATATAATACTAACTTACCCTCAAAGCACTGCATATGGTCGTTATTGTCACTTGGGGGGCACTTGATAGTCGGTGACGCATCTCCGCGTTGATTTGCAGAAGAGTCAGAGCATTGTTCTCCTCAACAATCGAGCATGCTGTGTCAATTATTTCTTCGGTCATTTTTCTTCCCCGGAATCCTCCACGGGGCCTTGTAACTTCTCCGAAATCGAGGAACCGCCGTACTATAGAATATGCAGTTGTTCTGCCAATACCCATTGCTCGCGCTAGCTCTTGGTAGTCATAGCCATTTTGATATGCAGCTATGAGGCGCTCTTTATCGGCAGTAGATACGTGAGTACGACATCTTTTCATCTGACACTTCAATCATGCAACATTTGCTTCTTAAATGTCATGTTTGATCTATAATCATTGACTATTTTCTATCGCTATGATCCAGAGTTCCAGTTAGATCACATGTCAGATGTTAGATTTGGATTGAAGTTGTCGCATTTGGTTTGGAATATTAGGTGTCAGATTTGGTTTGGAATGGTCGTATTTGGGTTAGAATTATTAGTGTCAGATCTAGTTTGGAATAGTCACGTTTGGTTTGGAATAGTTACATTGTGTTTGGAATAAAGATACTTGCTTTTGCTACGTCGTATTTAGATTTGCAAGTTTCACATTTGGGTCGCAAAACCTATATACAAAATGATATTGTTCAATGGATTCGACAATTTCAAAAGCTTATTGTTCACACAAAATAAAAGGACATCCATAATGCTATAATACGCATACCGATTACTCTCAACCACCAGAGGTTGTATTTAGTGAAGATTAGAATCTTCTCCTCTCAGTAGGCTACAGGCTGATCCATGTAGTTCGTCAACGAAGCACACAGGCTTTCCCTTGCTTGTCGATTCACATTTCTTTTCGACATCTTCCCTGCATAAGATAAAAATCTTTCTTCATTTTTTGTCTATTTCAAATTTAAGACAATCAAGTCAACCCGAATTAATTAATAGTTTTGGCTACCATCAAAACCGCGATCACTATTTCCCATCATTTTATTACTCTTCATCCCTATAAGAAGGCCTACATACTAAAGTACGTACGTTAAGAACATTTATCCTACAGTGCTGCGACAGCCATTTTTGTATAAAAAAAACGCAGAACACAAAAATACACAGGAACTTATTTTCGACATTATCACAAATATCATAACATCATCAAGATTATTAAGATGCTCAAATATGTATAGCCTACCAACAAAATATTAAACATTATCAAATTTGTGTCCATTAACTATCGAACGATCTATCGCTTCTATGTTTCAATATCAATCTCGTAAACAGATACATCATTCATTTCAGTTTATGTCCATCATTAATGACATCATAGCCTAACTGGCGGAAATATATCGATCCACATATTCATAAGATACCCACATATTCCCACTATGATCCACCACAAAAATACAATAGTTATGATAATTTTTGTTGATCATTACCATATGATACAAACATGTGAACTCGTCAGATATAAAAAGCCGGATAAAATTTTGGAATCCAATTTTTGGTCATCCATGAGTAGTATAATTTTGATGTTTTCTAAAGCACCGCAGGCGCCGCGTAGGAAGATGTGCTATTTCACCAGAGGAAGACATTGATGTATATTTCCTTTTGATTGCCTTTGATTTGGGAAAAGCTCTTTGACAGTTTGAATACTGAGCAATCAAACATTCAGTAACAGTAAGTTTGATGTTTTTGAGATCAATACACTGTATTGTCTGATAGACATTTCTTGAAGACTATATAAGAATTGCCACGAGCGATGTCAATCAAATCGAAGGAAATGCGTAGGTAGAACCTGTACTTTGACCTTCAGTCCAATTGATAAGTGGCCTTCAATTCCGCCATTGTACTTCTGTGTTCAGAGGATTTCAAAAGTAACATACACACGAGATTTTCCATCAATTAGATAAATAATGAAAAATTAAAAATTTTAACCTACCAGAGACCCAAACAGCAATTTCATCAGTTTTTTAGTAAAAAAATTAATCAATCGAAACTCGGTTTTTAGATGTTATTTATGACTAGCCTGACAATTCATGCAACCCTGATTTGCTGCCGAAACATTGTCGAAAATGAGACAGCCCGGCTAACAATCCTACGTAGCTGATACGTAGCAATCGGTGCCAAACGTTCCAAAACGTAGCGTAGCAATCTGGTTGGTGGCAATACGCAGCAGCTACGTAGGTAATGATACTTACACTACACTTACAGCATATTTTCAGCGCTTTTAACGTTTTGCCTATATGAGCGTTGCTGCTCGGTTGCTTCTACGTAGCAAATGCGTCGTGGATACGTATCAGTCGGTAGCTGCTTGGTTGCTTCCACGTAGCAAATAAACGTTGCGGATTCGTAGCAGTCGGTAGCTGCTTGGTTGCCTCTACGTGGCAGATACACGTTGTGGATACGTAGCAGTCGGTAGCTGCTCGGTTGCCTCTACGTAGCACATATGCGTTGTGTTTACGTAGCAGAAAAAAAATGCATAAGCCTCCCATCGATTTCTCTTTTCCTCTTCCTCTGTTTCTCTGCTTCCTCCTCTCTCCATCCTCTCATTTCATCCATCTCTTCTTCATCAACTTGTTTACTTGCTATTCCACTTCTTTTCCTTCATATCTCCTCATATCTCTCTCATTTTCTCCTTTCCTTTCACTCTTTCTATTCTCTGTTATTTTCCACTTTATCTTCTTCATATTTCTCTCTCTCTCTTTTTCTCCTTGTTCGATCTCGTCTCTCTTCTCATTCCTATCAATGCATTTAGATATATTTGATGCATCAAAAACATTATTGCTATAGTCTCTTTCACGCGACAGTATTTTTATACAGAGGAAAAACTGTCACACCATCTCACAAGATTGAAATCAGCATTTCGCAATTATGTCTTCAAATGAAATGATCTTTGAGTGCTCGCTAGTTTTTAAGTCTTAATTAAGTTTAAAAATATTTTCAAGTTAAAAACTGCTAAGTTTTTTTCTCTCCGCTCTAATTTCATGACGATCACACCTTGTATGACAACCTAGTAACCAATTATATAACAAATTCAGTTTGCTTTTAGCAGTATGCTTTGCATCTGAATCTGCGGAAGTGATATGATTTTGAAAGCTTTGCCACAGTCAAGTTCCGTTGCGCAATCTCCCCGCCCTTTTCGCATTAGCAGACACATTCCATCGCTATCCATCCTTCAGCTGCATTCGTCTTTGTCCGGTTTCGCCTGCCGACAGCTACAGAATACAGGTGGATCGATGATGCGCTGACGCGTTTCGCGTGCAACCATAGACAAGCGTGCAGCGGGCATTAAATTCATGGCATCGCAAGGCTGAGTAATGATGATGTTACGTCAAATATAGCAGTGTGGACTTTAACAACGTACGCCATTGCTGCTATATCCTTCATCCGTGTACAGAGATCACTTCTCAGTGTTGTCTTTTCATCGGGCAGAATATCAGATTGAGTGACACATGGATTAAATAATACAACCTTCGCCGTGGTGAAGAATTCCACGAACGAAAGCCACTTTTCATCCGCGATAGATTTACATGTACGAAAATTTATATATTTATCCAGTGAAAATCGAAATCAGCAGAGCAGAACTTCTGGTGAATGAAGCCATCAAAACATACTTGATCTCCATAGACAATATGACTTGTCGCTGTTTTCCAACTGCGTGCTTCGATCTCAATGCTTCTCATATTTCCAAGTCGATTGCTTTCGTCGCAACATGTAAGTATCAGCATGCATATTCATATTTTAATATGTAATTAGATGAAATAAGAGCTTTATGTATATAAGTGATGTACAAAAGAATTCATTCAGACGCTAACAATCGAAACACTAGAATTATTGTGGTTATCGGAAAATTCAAGTTGATCTAATTTGAATCAGCTCGATATATTTCAATGGCTCACTGCTATCCTACTCAGGAGCAAAATATGTATATATACTATACAAGAATATTTACGATGCTATGATGGTGATTCAAAATACACAAAGAAATCACAAATCACGCATATCAATTAACACTATCATTTTGAATCACTACCATTCTCGTAATCCTTTGCTCCTGAAGATAATAGCTCTGAACTATTGAAATATATCGAGTTGATGTAAATTAAATCAACTTGACTTTTCCGAAAACTACAGCAGTCTAGGGCCAAACCACATAGAATGATTAATTTAGGTGTAGTATGAATTTCTTCTTTTGTAAATCAGTTCTGTCATCAATAATTGGGAAAACACATTGTCTAGTGCATTACTAATGTGAAAATTTGTGATGCAGTGGCTTTGCACTATAAACCAAAATCAGTATGGAATTTTTGAAATGATTAAGTTTATTTTCATATATTCCATATAGACCTATAAAATACTGATGGTTAAGCCCATTGCATTCTCTACTATACATCGTGATATTGACAAATCAACTGACAATTTGCATGCTATTTTATATTTGTCAATAGGCTATATGATCGGCCTAATATACCCTTAGTAGTATTATAACTTTTCTATGTATTTGCATTGAGGCATAATTATATGCATGCAGTAATGCTCATAATTTATTTTAAAACATAAAAATTTATGTTTTACATATAATGTTAAAGGCTAGGAACAAGAGGTAATTCAATTCTCTTGGCATTGTGCTAAAAACGAGCGGGTCACTCCTTCTCTTTATTTGCCTTCATAAAGTTATGTACAATAAAATTTGATGCGTCGGTGACACGAAGCGCCGTGGTTTTTACCTACTCAAATTTTATTGTACATTAATGAAGGCAAATATAAAGAAGGAGTGACCCGCTTGTTTTTAGCACAATGCCAAGAAAAATTGTTTTACATATTTTTACATACGATAATGCCGAATAATCGATCATATCACATGTTATGTTGCCATTTCAGGGTGACCAATTCGTGTGAGAATATCTTCGAACCAGCATCTACATGTGCTTGGCCATCGAGTTCGTCAGGCGACTGTTTCCGGACTAGGAAAATCTAGAGCTAATAAGTAAGTAAGAAAAGGCTTTCGGATAGCTTGTGTGACTTAATTTTCGTAACTTGAATTTCATGTATAATATTAGCCTTTGTCCACCCTTTCTTCTGGATCATTCAATAATTTTACAATATTATTCAATGATAGGTAGGCATACATAAAGTCGGCTTCAAGTGTGCGAAGGAAGTGATGATGCACGCGACCCGCAATCAACCATATTTTAAATGAAAGTACTCTACAATTGAATAGTGTTTTCATAATGTTGTCTCACTTCTCTTCAATTGCAATTATGAAGTATTTTGTAGTATTTCTGTCATAACTTGCAAGCTAGAGATGCATGCCGGCATTCTTTATTGTTCATATAACTTTTTTATTATGAAATAACTTGATAAAACTTTTCATTTGCTCTTCGGTTTAAACTTAATTGAGTAAAATATTTCATACAATCCTAGTGTAGGCCTTTATTTGCTTTTTCATATATTGTTTGACTGCAATGTGTTAGTGATTTTTTGTCTCTCTCGTTAAAGAATCTCGAAACGTTGATTCAAAAATCTCTTAATTTGCTTTATTCCTGTGAAAGCTAGAGGCAATTTCAAAAATAATAAAGATCATCAATTGATTGATTGAAGTTGATCAATTGAAGTGATACATATTCATTGAGGTTTAAAAAATTTACTGAATTCTGAAGCAATCTTAAATGTTTCTGTTCAATTATTTCATGTCGATTTGGTGTAGTAGGCCTAATTGAAAGAGATGTAAACAATAGCTTTTTGTCAAACATCATACCGTAAAGCAAAACACAAGTAGGCGTAACTGAATGATGGTAAAACATAGGGCCTATAAGTTGCAATTCAATTTTTGTAGCATAAAAACAAATTCAAAAGTGACAGCAATTTAAATTGAGTTGATGGAAGAAATATCATTGATATCCATATCACTGTCATTGTATAATCACTTAATTATCATTCCAACTCTTCAATGATGCATTTTTGTATGAATCAGCAATGAAATATGAAAGACTTTTTGAACGCATGGTAAATACTCAACATACTTGATCCTATATCAAGCTCTTCCGAAAATTTAGCACAGTGATATCAGACACTATTCAAACTTTAGACCAAGTGTAGCTTGCTACACGAGTTTCCCCCTTTTGACGAGCACACTTGGTAAAATGGGTAAAAATCAGTGATGTGACTTCGATTAGATTTTAATCGAGGTCGAGGTTCTTCTCGATATAAGTTACATAACTTTGATTGACTTTGGCACCGGGGACTTGCATGGAAGGAAAAATAAGACTTTTGTGTTTATCAAGTTATTGATCATATTGTGTCAACACATTGAAATCTGATTACTATCTATGATAATTTTAATTGGCTATTTGAGATATATCGATGAAACTTCGTGACATCTTCAAGTTCTTTATTGGCTTCCATTGCATATCATTGTTTTGATATTTGCAATAATTTCATCGATGCTACTTTCGTTTTAAAAAAAACTTGCGTTAAAGACGAACAGGGCCTCAGAGGCCCTGTCTCATTTTTCGCTAAAATTAATGCTATATTCTTATGATGTAGCTGATATAATAGTGAGCATTTAGCATTTAAATGCAATCCATTATTAGGCAAAGTATTTTATTTGAACTGCATGGGAGCAACTGTTTATTATCTCGAAAGTTAGGCCTATAGGCATACGCTGGCTAGATTGATGTATTCACCTATTCCTTTTTCCATATCGATGATAACTTGATACACGAGACATGTCTACGCGGAAAAGCCGGTGTGGAGGAGACAATAAGCAAGTTTCCGATTGGTTCCTGGTCATCACTCGCGTCACTATCATGTGACTGCTGCAAGTTCTCACGGACATGCGAGCATTTTCCTTGTCGAGTTTAGTTAGACAATATGCATCGGAGTCAACGGCAAGCTGCGGCAACTGCTTACAGAGCAATTTGGAACATTTCGACTACTGGTTTGGATTCCGACGGAAATGTATCATCGAATGATGATTATGACGACGACGAAGACGATGCCGTTCTTTCTGACATCGATTCCAACAGCGATCCCCATGAGAATGGGCCTATTCAATCAATTTTTACGTCCCATGACACGTCAACTATGCCTTCAACCTCCAGTGTGCCCCAACTGAATATGTTTCTCGGAATGGTGAAAGATGGAATGCAGTTCCCGACATTCGATTTAGAAATGCTCAAACACGTCAATGGAACATTCTTAGAGAGTCGCAAGGACCAAGTCGTCAGGCTATTCAATCAGGTTGTGGTGAAAGTCCAGCAGATGCTTTTAAGATTTTTTTATCTACATCAGTTATCGACGAAATAGTTCTCCACACTAATTCTGAAGCTCGTCGACGATTGAGCGGTGCGGATTGGAATGAAACAAATCGAGGTGAGATGTATTGTTTCATAGGTTTACTACTGCTGTCTGGTGTGTACCAAGCAAAAAAATGAGCCTATAGCCGAGTTATGGAGCAAAGATGGTGGACGTGCTTTCTTTGCACAGAGTATGTCCAGAGATCGTTTTAGAAGTATTCTAAGATTTATTAGATTCGGCGATCGAAATACGAGAACTGAAAGGTCTACAAATTACAAACTAGCTCCTCTGCGATCAGTACTGAATTCATCAAATGTCGCAGCTCTTATAAAGCTGGGATTGATGTCACGATTATTGAGCAGTTGATGACGTTCCGCGGCCGATGCCCCTTCAAAATGTATCTACCGGATAAAACCTGGTAGATACGGTGTTAAAATTTGGATTTTGGCGGACTCAAAAACAAACTACTGTTGCAACTTGGAAGTCTATACTGGAAAACGAGGATCATCTCGTGAGGTTGGACAAAGCAGCAGAGTTGTACTTGAATTGACAGATTACATCTCCAGTTCTGGCAGAAATGTGACCGGAGATAACTTTTTTACCAGTCTGCCTTTAGTTAGAACATTATTGGGAAGAGATTTAACTTACAATGGTACAATCCGTAAGAATAAAGCTGACATACCTCCTGAGTTGCTACCCAATCCACATAGACAGGTTGAGTCAAGTATTTTTGCATTTCAACGAAACTGTACGATGGTATCATATGTACCTAAAAGGAACAAAGCAGTCATTCTTCTTTCTAGTGGACATGATGATTCTTCTTGTGATTCGTCCTCTCCGTTCAAGCCCAATATGATTCTAGACTACAATAGCACAAAAGGTGGGGTGGATACGCTTGACCAAATGGTTCGTCAATATTCCTGCAAGCGCAAGACTCGACGTTGGCCCCTGGCCTTATTCATGAACATATTAGATATTGCATCATATAATGCATACGTACTTTTTCTGTCTATTCATCCTTCATACAAAAACAATGCTCCAAACCGACGCCGACAATTTATTATCGAAATGGGAAAACAATTGATTGCAGAATATACATGTAGGCTTCGGCCAACAAATGAACCAATGATGCATGAATCAACTCAACAACTGCTCCTCGTCGCCGTTGCCGCTACTGCCCATATGCAAGACACCGAAAATCAACAATGTCATGCAGTGTTTGCAGGAACCCAATCTGTAAGGAACAATCTGATTTGCTTGCAGTGCATCGATGGCAGAAATAACTAACCGTTTTTCTTGCAAGACCTCCCACTCGTTTTGCGCTTTTATAGAATGTTATCCACAATAATATACCGGTATGAGTTCTAGTAAATGATGGTTTTGTATCATTGTTGAAATTGTCTACACTGGATCTAACTAGGGACCTGATGGGTACATGTACAACAGACAAATAGTGTGAGAAAAAGGGATTATGAAGTTTAGCATGAGAAGTAGGCCTATCTAAAAACGGAGTAAAAAGATTGAACCCAAATATTATAAAAGATGACTTGATAGAGCAAAGTTGTTGTGATTATCGAACTTGATGGATGTAAATTGATCAGAAACAGTACAATGTCTGCATTGAAAGCGACGATAAACAGCTTTTTACAAATAGCCGATTTTACCATATTTCCCATTTCTTGGAGACAGTTCAAAAATTTATCTGATTCTAGCTCAAGAACTTCACTAGTTAGAGAAAAGGGAACACTTCTACTGAAATTAGCAAACGCCAATTGACCAGAAACAGTTTAGAAATCACCGTCACCAAAAATAAGTATGCTTTTGTAGAACATTTTTTACCAATAGGGCCTCAGAGGCCCTGTCCGTCTTTAACGAAAGTTTTTTCTCCCGTCTTTAGAGGGTTAATTACTACATCATGGTATGCTTGTGTGAAAACATAAATAAGCCTATGCGTTATACTAACAATTGCAGATAAAAAGATGATAATTTTTAACGGACACGCTCAAATCGTTATTCAATACATGACATAAAATCGCTACAAGACAATTTTGCAAATAGTCACAAAATTCATTGAAATCATCTAATGACATGAGGTCTCCCGTTCAATCTTAACAAGTGCTCTTTGGACAAAAGAATCTTGTATGCAAATTTCGTTATATGCCCATTATAAAAATTGAATGATTACAACAAATACTATATGGAAACATGGAAATATATTTATAGTCCCGCCAGGACGAACCTCTGCATGGAACGAGACACAGAATGTTCTATACCCTATGACTACTACGAAAATGTGCGTCTTCCGAGTTCAAACGTGTTCCTTTGATCTACAGACAAGATCAAGGAAATAGACGTGTTAGTTGAAGGAAAATGTTCGACCAATATGTCTGCTTGGTGTGCTTGCTCCGACTATGCGAGTTTGCGGTATGACATGTCTTCTATTGCGTTCTAATCCCGTGCAAAGAACAAATTGTATATGCGATATTTGCAAGAGTGGTTAGGTCAAGGTTTGAGCTGAAATTTAATCAAAATTTCATGTTTACCTTCCTAATATGCTTGTTGAATTCAAATTTGTTTGGTTTTGGTAGGAAAAAGTAGATGAATGACTTCATGACCTGAAGATATATCATGCCACAAACTAGGCCTATGAGTTAATACATCTCGCATAGTCTGGGCAAACACACCAAACCGACATTTCGGTCGAAAACTTCGATTTTCCTTCAATTAGCATGTCCTTTTTCTTTGAACTTGTCTGCATATCAAAGGAACACGTTAGAACTCGGCAGGCGCGCATTTTCGCAGTAGTCATAGGGTTTAGAACATTCGTTGAAAGTCTCATCTTCGGCCTCGTTCCATGCAAAAGCCCGTCCTAGTGGAGGGACTATTTCTGTCTTTACATAGTACCGTATTTGCTATAATCATAATCATGTCCAAAAATGTCCGAGAAATAGGCATAAAGGAGCAAATAAGTATGAATAACGAGGAAATAAAAAATCATGAATCGCAAAAATGTTTCTATAATTATCTGACTACTATTCAGTCCGACCTCGATGAAAATCTGCTTAGTCGAGCTAGGTCGAGGTTATTATGATTTCGGTGAATGTGGGAGGAACAAAATTTAGAAATTCAAAAAAGCGCATATTAAATGTCCGCCGAATTACATTGTGTAAAGCAGCTGCTACTTATAATGAAAACTTGCAAAGTGGTTAGAACTGCTAAATTTAGCAAAATCGATATTCTAAGCTTACAAATGAGCTTGAAACGTTGAATCTCATCAGAGAGTGCATTTTGCTACATCATAACTTGATCCAACTTTGTAGCATCAGCAGACAGGAAAATTCTTTTTTCTAGTAATTGCACGTATTCCAAACTAAGTGGTGTCTAACTGTCTATCAGACTAAGTTTTATTTTGTTATAATCTCAAATGCATTTGAGTACCCTTTTTAAGAATTGATCAATCCTTTTTCAGAGGCAATGAGAAAACTCCACTACAAAAATGGAAATGCCAGGATCAAGGTCCTTGTGGGAAACTGGCTATAACAAGCCCCTAGAAGACTTTCTCGGAGTTGAGCTGCCGTACGTGGAGGGTGACGTGGAAGACGATCAAAGTGCCTGAGTAAAGACATTTGATAATGTGTGCATATGTGTTCGAATAAAATCGTTTGTGTGATGGTTTGTTGTTTGCTATTCCGGAATATCGCATTCTGATTTTCACATAGTTGCATAGCTGTGGATAAGTTGGACTGTGTATTAATTGAGGTGCACTTTCGCCAATAAGGACTGATAAAATGTAGCGTAGCGCCAGTGTAGCAGTTGGTGGTGATTAGTAGCAACTACGTAGCGTCGCCGTAGCAGTACGTGACATCCGGTAGCAGATACGTAGGTAGAGTAGCACAAGGTTCTGCAACGTAGCATACCGGTAGCAATTGGTGCTTCGGCGTAGCGGTAGGTTGCATTATAATGTCAATTCAGTAGCGGCAACGTTTCAATTGGTAGCAACAAGTAGCACCATGCTACGTAGCAGGAACGTGGCCTATGCCGCCATTTTTATTGGTTTCTGCTACGCATTTCTGCTACTCCCCCGCTACGTAGCAGATACGTACTTTGTTAGCCGGGAGGCTATATGCTTCAGACGGTGACGCTATGATATATAGTCAGACGGGGTAAATTTCGCGAGTTTTTCAGAAACTTTGATCTGGCAGCTACACACTTGCTCCTTTTTGGCTTTTATTTTTATCCAAAAGTTTGTGAACATGATCGCTAGATATTGCTAAGTTGTATTATGCATACATTGAATACCTTTCATTAAAATTTGAAAAAACGATTCGCGAAATTTAACCCTGAAAATGAGGTAAATTTCGCGAAGCCGGGGTAAATTTAGCGAACTTCAAATTTATAACCCATCTTTTGAATTAATACAGAAAACCATCTGTAAGTGAATAAACAGGTTGAGTAATATTACAATTGGTCCAGCTTGACATGAAATCGGAATTACGTGTGTAGGAAGACGCACAAATAATACAAAACACTAAAAAATTACAAGTGTTCATCTGTTAAGGAAACAAAACATTCAGCAGGCCTATTCACTTGAAACGTTGTTTGCACCCGGCTATTTCGAAGAATGCTTGAATGTCTATGTATTTTGGTACATTCCATCTTCCTTGCGACATGGGTTCACACAAAATTGGGTCGGCGATTATATCGGACAGAGGGAAAACACCGATGTCCCTTGGTAGGTGTGGCACCTCCTCCAAAACTGTCCCCGAGCCAACATTCTAACTCGGTTCATACCTGCCGTTATGTATACGGAGGGATAGAGCTGAGAAACAAAATTAATAAAAATTTCAGGGGACCTTGTCTCTCAGAAACATGGAAATGTCCAAAATTTGCCTATTTCATCTGCAATTCAGTCTTATATGGCAGGCCTAGCAAAAGGATCTAACAAATAGATTTTCTTGATACTTTACATTCTGACTCGGTTCATACCTGCCGTTATGTATACGGAGGGATAGAGCTGAGAAACAAAATTATCAAACCTTTCTGAAACTTGGAAAGATGTAAAATTTGCCTATTTCATCTGCAATTCAGACTTAATGTAAGATATTCAGTCTTATATAACAGCTATTCTAATAACATGAATTCTGTGAGGTAACAAAAACTTCACTGTATCGTAATAAGATAAGATAAACTTTATTGACTCACATGCACAAAGTGATTCGGTGAGAGCGTACAATTAAAGACAGAACATAGAAGACAAGATATATACGTAAAGAAATCTCATATCTCATGGCAATATTTAATGAAGGACTCTCCGAGCCGTTTCGTCCTTGTTTTGGGTGGTCTGAGGGTGGATTTATCTCTGGTTCTGCGACAATGTCGTTGAAGGAACATGTCTCTCAGAGTATGAAGTTCATCAGATTCAATTTTTGAAAAGAGCCTGAAACACGTCCGATCGGCCACAGTCATGATGGGCTGAAACGTCACATCATCCTTGCCAATAATCCGAGATACCAGTCGTTCGAGGAGCACGAATTTATCTTTCAGTTGCTTTGTCAAATTGCAGAAGGCTGGGTATGCGTACAAAAGTATAGATCTAATGAACGCGGCGTATGCTTGACAAATGACAGTTGGTGGACAGTTGCCTCTGCGTAAGTTCCTCACGATGTAAATCCGTTGGCAAGCTTTAGTAATTACTTTATTGACATGAGTTGACCACTTCAAATCCGGGGTGATAGATAAGCCGAGAAGTGTCAGCTCTGAAGCTGAAGGTATGGCATAGCCCTCAGCAGAGATCACCGGATGCACATCAAAATTCCTTTTCGTAACAATGTCAAGAATCTTGCTTTTAGAGATGTTGATAGGAAGACGATTTCGTGAAGACCATGTGACCCAATCATTCCACTCATCCTGCAGCCTGTCATCTTCATATTTGCGAATACAATGAATTAGACTGATGTCGTCCGCATATTTGATGACAGCAGTGTTATCCAGAACTGGTTGGAAGCTGTCAACTACCATGGAGAAGAGAATCGGGCCCATGATACTTCCCTGTGGAACGCCGCTTGTGATTCGTCTCCATTCCGAAGTAATGTTATTCCATTTGACACGCATAAAGCGATTTTCTAAGAAGCTGATCAACACGTTAATCGTCTGTTGTGACAATCCGAAACTTTCAACCGCTGAAATGATGATGTTATGGGGGGGGCTTTGTCAAACGCCTTTGACAGATCGATTGATAATATCCTCACCGCACCAGGAGAATCAAGGAACTCGAAAACACGATGCATAAGTGTCAGGGCATTAACCGCACCAGTGCCTGGACCGGGAATGTAAGCAAATTGCGCAGAATTGAACTTTCCATGCAGATGAGGAAGAAGCAACTTGCGCACAATAAGTTTCTCAAAAACTTTGGATAAGGTGGAGCATAGGGATATTGGACGATATTCACTCACTAATTTAGGTTTCCTGATTTTTGGGATGGGTACAATTTCAGCATATTTGAAATGAGAAGGAAACAAGCTGGCAGATATGCATCTGTTGAATAGTTCCGTAATACCACAAGTCAATAAATGAGAAAAGTCGCGGTAAACCCAGAACGGGATTCCATCAAACCCAATACCTCTCCGCTTGAGCTGACTTATTTGGTGATAAACATCGAGAATATAAAATGTATCCAATTCCTCGATGTCAAGCAATTTGCTTGGTAGAGGTATATCTGAAGATTGTAAGGTCGAAACTCACTGAAATCATTCGCAGTAAATGACGACGAAGTGGAAGGAATATTAAGGTTAACACTTGATGCATGTCTGCCAATGTACTTTAAGTAAGACCACATTTTCTTGATATTGCCACTATCTATTGTTTTCTTTATGTAATTCCCCTTGAGATAGCGAATTTCGTTGCGAACTTGATTGCGAAGACGGAGATATTTTGAATGTTGCTTCAAATTAAATGCTGTATCACGAGCATTAATCATAAGCTTTAGCTGCAACGTAATCCACGGAGCGTCACTCGATTTTGTACGAACAGTTCGTGACGGAAAGCAAAAATCAAATAAGTATCTGATGCAGTCCTGAAATAGTGCGACACAATTATCAGTGATAGATTCAGATTTGATAAGAGCACCCCAGTCAAACATGTGCATCAAATAATTGAATTTTTCTTTATTCTTTCTATAGAAGCATCGTATTGTTTTCTTCTGAATAGTCGGGCGAGATTAGTCTTCTGCTTCCATAACACAATCGAGTGATCAGAGGCACCTATTGGGGGTAAGGTTTTTGGCTTGGCAGTACAAGGTATGTTGGTAAAAATTTGGTCAAGGATGTTGTCATTCCTCGTTGGACTGTCTACAATTGCTTCAAGATTCGTTTGTCTCGTAATTTCATCATAGTATTCTCTCAATCCGTTGAAATCACCACATAGCACGGTTCGTAATTTACAAGGATGAATTCTGCCATTAGTAGTAACATAATATTGCGAAGAAACTCAAGTTAAGTCAAAATATTGAGCCAAATGGAGAGGCGAAAATATGTCACATAGAAAATGTCCTACGATTTAATATTTCTAATATTTAAACAACATCATTCTTATATATAATTATTACCTCTTGGGTGACATTTATGTCTATCCCTAAAGTCAATTGGTGGATGGCTAACACAGCAAATGTCAAATTGTGCTTTGAATCGTGCAAATAATAGCTATGTGCAATATCATTGCAATATTCGTGGACAGCTTTCTCTGAACAACGCGATGGGAATAAACATCATGAAAGTAGCCTGAGAAAGATCTGATTGACTGCTCTTTTTGAGGAGTAAATGTAGTTACACTTTTCAGAAGATAAATATATTGTCAAAGATATTGGGTTGCATTTCCTAAACGTGGCATTATTGAACAGTTAAGCTACAATCTCACACTAAATTGATGATTATTACTTCAAGCGTTGATGCATTACACATGATTAGGCATGTGGTTACATAAATATGGCATGCATTAAATATATGGATCTTTTGTCCAGATCATGAATTATATCCACCTATACATATTTAAATCTAAAAATATTTTACTTTGATCATGGATAACATCTTTGTGGAAGATTATTGAAATCTGTTACAACCATAGACATCAGATACGGTTACAATCTAGAGCTCTATAATAACAAGATGGGATGTCACAATATCAGTTTCTCATAATGTGATGTGCTGTAACTCTCGTAATTTAATACCCAAATTGTGTTGGATTAGCTCAGACAAAACACGTGCGTAGTCATAGCGTAAGCGATTCGTATGTATTTATAAAATGTATCACTTAAACAAATGTTCACAACGTAAATTTATTGTTCACAAAATGTAACGCAGAATATAAAATAAAGCACAGATATCACAGATGTCAACAATCAAGCAATATTAAATGAAATCGGTCGATCTACATACGCCTTTGCTTGTTGAAATCATTTGCCTTGAAATTAAGTTTGGCAATTAGTTTAAAATGTTCAATATTTAAAAACAGCTGATACCTTAGAAACGACAGTCAACAATTAAAATATGCTGTGATAGTTATCATTTTTCCTTGTTTCTGCTGATTATATGTATTATTACGGGATGTTCTGAATAATAGAGCTAATGTATTTTCAGCAGAAACGTTGAGCATCTAACACAATATCTTCTTTTCAGTAAGTTTTCAATGCACTTTTCAAGATTGTATTACACCATAAATTGAGTGACATCTATCTAAGCTCCATCCATGCTAGGCTCATAACATTTAGAAGGGCTGAGCATGAAGGAATGCACAACAAACTGCAGGGGTTGATTATACAGTCACAAGTCCGCGTCAGACGAATCTTTCATAAATTTGCAGGGTAATTAGAAAATAATTTTCGGGACAATGTACGGTAAACTGCGTTTTTCCACATAATTCCTGACTAGGGGCTTCGATTTCCCGGGATTCCCGGGAAATCTTCACGCGTTTCCCGGGATTCCCGGGAAAAATGTTAAAAGACTGTATCTGTATAAGTAAGTGATTTTGAGACAGGCATTATGTCTTTAGATGTAACCTTTATGAAACTGTGAATACTGACGTCATCATTGAAATATTATTGTTTAGGCAAAACTAACAATTTAATATTATAGAATTGTTTACTTAGATACAAAAATCACATAGTTTTTAGTTTGCGTCCTTCAGTTTTGAGACTTATAGTGGCCTCTCAAAACACACATGGCGTTCACACTTTTGTCGCTAAGATTAGATCTCAACTTGGTGATGAACAGGCCTGCTGCGGAAAAGGCTCGTTCCGATTCCACGCTCGTCGGCTGAATCGAGAGCAAGGCCTTGTGAAGATTATTGAGATTATACGTTCGCTGCCCTGTCGCCTCGAAGACAGCGAATTCTTTGGAGAGAGCCGAATGTAAGTTGGCTGAAGAGATTGAGGAAGATCCACGTCTCCTGTATCTTCTTCTCCGACCGCGTTGTTTTCATCCGTCTACAATTCAAAAACAATGTTAAGTGTATAGTTCATAACTTTAAGTACATTCGATTTTAGCGCCTTTCTTATCTCTATGTGTAACTACTTGCCCACTTGAACAAAAATAATTTAAGCACCTCACCATAAATTACAATTGCGCTACAATTATGCTTGGTCTCAGGTTTTTGTCAAAAATTTAATTTTGCAATATTTTGCCAACTCACTTTTTCTTCCATATGTGCTGTAAAAATCCGCGAAAGAAGTGACTTGGCCAACTGCAACATGCTCGTCTTGCTCGCCATCTTGAAATAAAGTTCGCCATTATGCACGCTGGTAGGGTCATCCAAGTATTTCAGTAAACTGACGAGAATCACCTGCCTCCTCTCCTCGACTCGGTTCACTATGGCGTCCCTAATCATACATGCCTCGTCTGAGTTCTGACTGTCTAATTCTTTGACAAGGAAAGACAGGATGTTGTCTGCGGTAAGAAGCGATGCATCGCGGCGGTTCAAAGCATCCAGTGACACTTTCGCGGGTTCGAGTGCAGCCTCCAGTTCCTTAAGCCTTCGCAGCTCTATTTCAGAGAGACCAAGGTCTGTACTGTCCAAGTCGATCAGCGCCTTTTCCACGGCCTTGTGCACTTTAAGCACTCGTTGAACCATGGCCAACATGCTATTCCAACGTGTCTTCGTATCAAGTTGCATTGTCAGTTTTTTCTTGAATTCGGATTCGATGTAGCGCTGTAGGGTGTCATTGCGCAACGGCGACACTCGGAAAAACCTGACAAGCTTTCGCGTTTTCTTTATCACTGCATGTAGGCTTGGGACCAGATGTGGCGGAGGGAGTGCATCGTCAACTACTGGAACAGCGCAGCCGTCTTCATTTTCCAAGTCTTCAACAAGTTCGTCGCCATCATCGTCCTCAGTCTCTTCCTCAGAGGTGTTGTGCAAGACCTTAACCTTCTGATAGATCACATCACAAATGGCCAAGTGGATGCTGTGGCTGTAACACTGCTGATGCTCAGTCCCTGTGTTGGACCCCATCTTCACCATAACTGGAGCGCCGTCAGTAGTGACGCAAACGATGTTTTCAGACATTAACAGACCGTACTCAGTAAGACGGGCGTTGAGAAGGTCGAGGCACTTGTCTGCCGGAAAACTGCCGGGCATGCGAATCATGCCAAGATTCAGGAACTTCCCGCCTGCTTGGTGCACGTTTACGTTCATGTAACGTCTATTGCTGGTGCTAGTGAACTCGTCGAGCGTTACGCTGAACCTCTCGCCCTCGGACTTCATCCTCGCCAAGTACTGGATGTGCTCATCCTTCACCTGATGGAACTGTTTGTGCACCATGTCCATGATAGCGCCTCCGCTCTTCGGCAGTTGATGACCTTGGCTGTCAGTGCTGATCGTAATGTTTTGCTGTGCTGGATCATAGCAATCGGCATGCCATCTTCTGCCACCAGCCGTGCTACCTTCTCCTGTGTCGTCTCCTTCTTGACGAAGTTCATGAGCATACCTTGAGGAGATTGTATTGCCTTTGGAGTTACTGCCGACGGTAATACTGATGAGGACGACGATGAAGTTGACGGCATCGTGGTACTGGTTACTGACGATTTTGATGTAATAGTGCTACAGATGTCGTGAATAGACTTCAAGTGACGAACAAGTCCGCTTGTTGAGCCTCCGGAGGTTGACAGGACTTTCTTGCATACTTTGCACTTGGCGTGCTCATTTCCTTCATCTTCAAAGTGCAACCAAACGAACGAGTCTTTAGTTCTTTGTTTAGGCATGTTTTAGGCATTCAATGCCTGAAAAAAACACAGCGAAAAGTGAATTTCTAGCATTATGGCAGTTATTCAATAAAATACGATGTCTACTTACGTCAGATGAGCCGTGATGGATCGGAGAAATTGAATGAACACTTGATTCGCCAGTACAGGAAATAAGCCAGCTCGTCGACAGTCGTTGGGAAAACCTCAGTTCTAAAAATAGCACGCTCTGCGGTCTGGAGCAAAGAGATCAAGACAGGATGAAGAACGCGCTGTTTCCAAGAGTAACCCAGCTCGTTGACAGTCGCTGGGAAAACCTCAGTTCTAAAAATAGCACGCTCTGTCGTCTAGAGCAAAGAGACTATGAAAGCCCTGTTTTCTTGAAACAATGGCCGAGAATATCTTTGGTAAAAATTGAGCCGCTCACGGCAATACGACTACCACTGTCCTTCGCTGTTTCTAACATATAAAATACGATTCCTCTTGGTCATCTGGCAGACATTTGTCATGATAAAACTAATGATTATATTGAAAGAATGTAGTATCAACCTCGATAATGTATGTATGTTATTAATACTGTTTTAAAAAAATGGAATATGTTATTGGACAAAAGTTTTGATGTAATGACAAATTTCCCGGGAAATCGAAATTATTTTTCCCGGGAATCCCGGGAACTGATTTCCCGGGATTCCCGGGAAAAGGCCCTATTCCTGACATTTCATAATAGGCATCTAAGTGTTTTAGCAAAGAAAATTCCAGACATATGATTAAAGAAAGTATCTTGTCAATATAAATTAATGGAATTCCAGAAGTGTGTTACTTTGAAGGGTATTTCTCTAATGAAGGACATTTTCTTTGTGAAATACCCTTTTTTCTCAAAACACCCTTTGAAATAGCCTTCTTTCTAACAGAGAATCGTCATGTATTTATATCTTAAATTTGCATTTTTGTGGCTATCACATACGTGTCTAACTAAGGTTCTGATTTAGAAATTTACTGAATATTTCATTACTTATATTTGATGTCAAATACGGCCATTACATTACCATTTGAAAAACATAAACAGTACTACCTACAGACATTCAAACATATTGTCTCTACATCCAATAGTGCATGGAATAGCTGCCCCGACGAGATGTGAATTTCTACATTGTATTCTAACAGCAAAAGCATATCTTCGACTTGTCAATGCTTTGCCAACTGCGCTATGCGTAGCAGTTGGCCTTCCCCCTACATATAGACGATATTACTCGACGGTGCGCCAACTATGTAAACTTCCTGTTTTTTTATAACATAATGAAACAAATTTGTGTGTTTGCATTAATTTCAGATCATTTTAACCCGAAACCTATACCTTTTAATCATCGCCACTCAGCCAACCTGTCGCCGATGGCTCGCGGTTTGCCTAACGGATACGTTTACACTGGGGTGTTGTTGGTATTGACCAGTAGTATACAAAAAACGATTCAACGTGATTGATGGAGAGCTTCAAGATAGATACGATTTTTAATGAAAATTGAATGACAGTGTGAACTTGCCGACATCTTATTCATAATGCAAAGATTTTATGATTCTTTGAATGAACAAAAATCGTCGGCCTTAAATTATTGTTAGCACCTCTGAAAATTGAGTTATTCATTAACATTTCAATTTAAAATCTCATTCCGATTCTTGATATGTAAAACTACAATAAAGATATATTATTGCTCATCAAAATATTACATTTTCGTTGTTGTCATACAAAAGCAATTTCACTGAAGGCATCTCAAGGAACGCAAAAATGAGTCCCAAAAAGCATTGAATTCGGAGATCACCAATCATGTTATGGAGAGTGATCAGGTGGTGTCCTTTGACGAAATTCGTAGTACTGATGGGGCGAAAAAATGGGTGCAACGAATCACTATAGATACTATATTCGGGCAACAAGACTAGAGTTAACGTCAGATCTTCTTATGATGCTGCAATATAATTTTTCTCGCATGAATTCGTTCTTTCAAGCAGGGCGTCAAGTTCCTATTTTTTTCCTATTTTTTCCTATTTTATCATAAAATTCCTATTTTTTCCTATTTTATGACAAAATTCCTACTTTTTCCTATTTTATGACAAAATTCCTATTTTTTCCTATTTTTGTGTAGCTCGTTCTTTATCTTATTCAATATTATGGTCCATGGATAACCATTCAGAAAATAGAGTTGCGTTTTATATTCGGTAACGACAGTTCTCTTTGTGAACAAGAATGGTTCGCGTTCAGCTCTCGATACATGGCTATGATGGTTGCATATATCGAGAGCTAGCCGTGTACCTACATCAGTTCCTTAACTTGACGTGCTACTCATATTTGTTGTGACTCATCAGAAAATGGGATTATGGTTTTAAGAAATGGAATTTTTCATATTTCATGTCTTTTTTGCAGTGTGCTGATATCGGTTTACATCCTTAATGAGGTAGGATCAGACAGTTTTCCGTTTGTTACCTCGCTTCCAGTCTATCAGATAACTAAAACGCTAGTACTGAACAAAATGACAATTGGAAAAATATGATCGACTCTCTGAACTGATCTCCCATGAACTGATAATGTTTTTCTTCTCGTGTAATTCAATATGCATTTATAATGACTTTTAAAAAATAAACTTGTTATAAAAACTATTTGCTTTACTGCTAGTTTTGTTTCATGTTCATCGTTTCGGTTTCACGTCGTTCTCAGTTATTACTGCTTCCTATTTGAGTCAACAGGTGAGGTGCATTGCTTGTCCGGAAACGATATAAATGGACGTACATCCAGTAATTTAAATTCGGTAAAATGGTACGCAGCACTGGATACGGATCTTCAAATACACCTGTTGTCTTAGTAATCAGTTTCCAGACATTACTATGTGGTAAGTTTTGTTCAGTTCATACTTGTTTTATACATGTACATGTACATTAATGTTTGTTTCTTTTTGCAAGTCAAGCCTTTCGGAGAATTACCTGGAATGTTTTGAAAGGGATTTAGATTCTCAGGATATATCGTTCATCACTGTACGCTCGTGTGCTATCTTTAACGAAGCTGAGCCTATTTACGGGAATGACCACAGACAGAACAATGAGAAAGTAGAAGCCCCCTCGCCAAATAGAGTGAAGCTCGCACTTAACGGTGATAATGTCACATTTCAGTGAAGGGGAGAATAATCTATGAGACTAAGATGGCGGTAAATCTCCCTTCTCACTCTCTCGCTTAAGTGTAAATCAGTGATGTAAACAAAGATGATTCCTATTTTTTCAGACTGGTTTACGAATTTAGAGCGGCATATTCTTCCGAAGATTTTTTCAGTACCATTAATGAGAATATAATTGACAATCTCCAACTATCTGATTGCCTGTATTAAATGCTAGGCGCGATGCATGTGAATTAAAATAACGCATGCAGATTTGTACACTTAATGATGATTTGAGTTTGAAGAATATCTTATATCGTAAAATATCAATTAACCAGCGTGCCAATAAAGTTTTTTTGTTTATTTCAGGGTCTCAACTTGAGCTTTGCAACGTAAGATGCCCTCCGGTAAAACAAAATTCAATGTTACATGGCTCTCTACCTTCGATAGCAACAATCAGAAAATGGGCGATTGGTGTCGGAAAGGAAAGGATGACAGTCATGGTCATTGTACTCTATGCCAAATCGATATTAAGTGCGATAATTCCGGAAAAAGCTCAATTACTCCAGCATGCTAGAAAGAAAAAAACACATGGAGTTGTTGAAAAATGTATTGGATACAAAGCAAACAAAACTCTCACTGATGAATACTTCAGCTAGTGCAACTTCGATACCTAGTGATGCGATTATCATCAGCTGTAGTATGCTCTAATACTGATAAGTCTACTGTTTGTATGATGAACTCTTAAGGATTCTTCCGATAGTAATCTTAATGCCACTGTTTATTGGTTAGCAGAAGTGGCATGCAAAAATTTGTCGTTACGTTCATGTGACAACAAAGGAAGCTTATTCAAAGCTATGTTCCCTGATAGTGCAGTAGCTGCACAATTCAGCTTAAGTCGCACGAGCGCATCATATATAATAGGAGATGGGTTGTCACCATACTTCACAGGAGTAATTGTTTCTGACCTAGTGAAATCAAAATCTACCTTTCTCTATACATTTCGATGAAACATCCACAACTCAAGTAAAAAAACAGATGGATCTAACAATAAGGTACTGGTCGCCGCAGCACAATCAAGTGTGCTGCTCTTTCTACACATCTCTGTTTTTCGGACATGCGGACGGTAATACCGTCGCTTTTAGGATGTATCAAAAAATGTGTGATGATAAATTACCGATACATAGGTTAGCTACACTTGTACGAGATGGTCCGAACGTTAACAAGACAATCTTCAGAAATCTGAATGAACTGATTTCTCGCGATCATCCTGATTTTCCTGGTTGATAGATTTGGATTCATGTGCTATTCACACAATACATAACGGCTTTCGGAAAGGAATCAAAGAGTTCGATATTGACATCAGTCAATTTTGCTACGATTTGCATTCTATTTTTAAATACAGCGCTGCCCGTCGTGAAGACTTCAGATCAATACAATTGGAATTTGATTTGGAAACCCACAATTTCAAGCAACATACAGAAGTCCGGTGGGCTTAGTATTGGACCGTCTGTTAAAAGAGTCATAGAACAATGGGAAGCGATTGTGCATTTCGTTTCAGACCTTGGGAAGAGCACACAGTCGATGCCAAAAAGCGCAACTTCAAAGAGTGCAAGTCATGCTTAGTACCAAAGAGAAATTCTTTAACACGAGTTTTCTTGGAATTTTTCGCGAATATCACTCCTATTTTCGAGAATTTGTTGCTGTCTGCTGCAAAAGAATAGTCCCATGATTCATATTCTTTATGACCAACTTTGTGAGTTCATTTTGAAACTTCTTCGAAGGTTTATGATACCAGAGGCGATTGGAAACAAATATGGAATTGAGCTCCGATCCATCGATTGTAGAAGTGAATCTTCACAGTTATCAAATGATGAAATTATGATTGGTGATTCCACAAGAAAAGCAATGAGCAATCTCAAACCAGAGCAAAGGACATATGCATTTCATCAAATCCGATTGTTTTTCGGAAGTGCTTCGTCGTATTTAATTGAGAAAACTGCCTCTTGGGAATTCGCTACTTAGCCAACTACGATGTGTAAATCCTTTAAAAAAGAAGGATGAAGTAAGTACAGTTTTCATTCAAGAAATAAGCAAGGCTTTGCAACTGATGTGACGTGAATGAACTGCTTGACGAATGGAAGCTTTATCAATCTGACAATAATGTGCCTACAAAAGAAAAGGAAATTTAGAGAACGATTTACGACCCAAGTGACAGAATAGAAATGTTTTGGAATGGCATTTTTCACTAAAAGCAGCTGATGGTAACTTGAAATACAGAGTCCTTCCTATTGTGATAAAATTGCTTTAGTTTTAGAGGGGGGCCATGGCAAAACAAACGCTGATAGTGAAAGAAGTCTCTCTATCAACTCCCGCATCGTTACACAAGAAAGGACGTCTCTCGGCGACCGGCCCCCCCCCCCCCCCCCCCCCCCGTGTGCCAGGGGGGGGGGGGGGGGGGGGGGGAAAGACCATCGTTGGACTTCATGTTGTAAAAGACGCTGTCAGGTTCTTTGATCCGATTTTTGTAGACCGGAAGCCATTCCTATATCACAGGAGCTGAAACGGGCAGTACGGTATGCTCATGCAGCATATAAGAAAACCAAGAAGACACACGAGAAAAGGCGAAACATCAACGAAAGAAAGGGGGAATGAAAATGAAAAATCCGCCGAGTTGCCAGCGAGTGTACAAAGAGGAAAAGGAACAGCTGTTACGTAAGAAAGGAATATTGCAGTAACGAAAAAAGAAAAGGGTTTACATCAAGAAGAAAATAAGGCTAGAGAAGAATTGAAAGCAGCTGACGAGCTTATGAAAGATGCAACTGCGAAACTGAATAGTGCGGTCGATGGTAAGAAAAGTATTGAAACATTTAGCATGAAAGTAGTTACCATGATGTTTGAAACAGCAAATCATAAACGGGAAGCAGCAATGAAGCAGTTAGATGAGATAACAAATAAGAAGAGAAAAATTGAAAAGAAAAAAAGCGCAAAAATAACTGCTTGACAAGGCTTTGTCATCTAATAAGATAATGGATACTGGAAGATCAGGATGATCAGTGAACGATGTTTAGTTTGAAAACTCGAGTTAACGCATGTCTTATCTATCACTGAAATTGCATTAACGTGCGAAAAAAATACCGGATCAAATAGGGTTGATTGTATCAAACAAATAATCTTGATTCTAATTATGGACAGTTTCCTTCATACATGGCGTCGCGCACTAGCAATGAAAGCGATTGTTTTCTTACATTAATACATGTTCGCAATAAAACGCCTGCTCTCGCTTTTTCAACAATTTCCATTCATGTACATATGATTTATGAGTCCATGTAAACATTTGAAGATTCGATCCACGTGAAAGTATTGTTTTTTGTTTGTTATTCAACTTATCTTGAAAAATTCCTATTATTTCCTATTTTTTTTGCGTGATTCCTATTTTTTCCTATTTTTTAGGCGTTCCTATTTTTTCCTATTTTTTGTCTATTCCTATTAACTTGACGCCCTGTTCAAGTAATTTTGGATTTATCGACGTGTTACTATCATCTTTAATCAGTATTATGTTACGATTAACTCATTTAGTAAAGAAACTGTTTCATGTGAATCTCACAATAAATCATTATACGCATGACGAACCACGAATGCATTCGAAAGATTCAGTTTTGCTACCAACAGCAGAAGGGACTTTCTGTTGATTTGGAAAAGTGATTCCACAAGGTAAAAAGCAACAAATATTTGAGAATGAGGATTTAATGACAAGATGATAAGTACATCAGGGAAGAGCTTCATCTTTTCAATGTTTGATTGGCACGAGGAAAGAGCCAGCACCGAAAGTTGGAGAATGTGGATGAAAATGAGGTCAATTGATTGATGACGAAGGAGTTGATACAAGAGGGGACTACTGGCTGAATATGTAAAGCACCGTCCTACACTGCCTACTATTGTGACAAGATCGCTTTCGGTGTAGTGTTGTTCTCGATGAGAGTTATACTGGGATTCCTCATTTCCGTAGGCGCTACGGAAAAACACCATCATCTCGTTATACTCGTCCGTCTCTTTGCTCGTCACCTCGAAAAGTGAGTGGTTCATGCAAATGCTGCATCTGAATCATGAACTTTTCTAATCACATTCCCAGTGAATATAGGGGATAGTTGGGCAACGACTTTGGAATAATTAATAAATTAAATAATAATATTAAAAGTAATATTTGGAATAATTCAATCTAAATGGGAAGGAGAGACTCTTTAGCTTGTCTGCATCGTTATTTGCATCATGAAATTTCTGCCTGACATTTTCCTACATTGATGCGCACATCATTTTCCTTAATTGTGGATACAATTCCTGAATAATTTATTGATAATTTCAGTGTGTAAGAGATCTGGCAAGTTCTTCAGATTTGTATTTCTTTGCATTTGAATTTCTAGATTATCTAATGTTTCACCGAATTCAAGCTTGACATGCATGCAGCTCAGTGTTATTATTCTAAATACTCAATTATCATTGAAGTATCGTTTTGTTGTGCTGGAGTTTGTTCATGACGTGTCAGAAGAACAAATCTTTAATTTCAATTAATTGACAATGTTAGAGAGTATTTTTTCTGAAACCACATTTTCAGAAATATCCTCATAATAATGTCATTAACTCCCATTACATTTTGAAGCCAAAATATCATGGTAGTTCATGGTTTCATCAGAATGATATTTCCGTAAGGGAATGATTCGGAAGATATTTTTAAGAGTACAGGAAGGATGCCATCACTGCCAGGCGATTTGTTGGTTTTCAAGTCTTTTAGTAGTTTGAGGACTTGAGGCTCGGTGCAAATGGGAAGAGTAGTTGGAGAATGAAAAGTGATGACTTGCTTCAAAGCAACCAGCGGAATTTCTGTTGATACAATCCATCGCTTCGTAAACATCATAATATAAGGAGATTATTTTGTTGATTGAATTGTTTTCTTTTCACACAAATGTCTCTTACCATTGAACACACGCCTGTGGAGGATCTCCTCATATTGACACTTCATATTTTCTTAGTGCGTACATTTTTCGATCTGTATTTTCGATTTGTGATCATCATAATGATCATCATTTGTGACCATCTATGGTAGTCCTAGTAACCATGAACTAGGATCATGTTCATCCCTACAAAAGAGTAGGGAATTCCCATTCTGCTGCTCTGTGATGCTCATCGCATTGACGAGTTTATTAGCAAACTGAAAGAAGCTTTCTGGTGGCTCCGAAAATGTTGCTTAACGTCACAGAATATTTCTGACATAATAGTGAGAATATGTTTCAGGGGTGTTGGAGAATTGGAGGCATGGAACAAAACTCATGTACATGAACAGATGAATGTGGTCCGATCAATTGCGCAATCACAATGCAGCGCATTATAGAAAACTCATCACTGGTGGAAATATGAAAGTTAGCAAAAATGTACGGAGAGAAAGTATTTACAAATCTAGCAATGTTCTTTAACCGGCATGACGGGACTGGGCCGCTACCGGTCACTCAGCTCGACCAGCAGGGACCCGGCCCGGTCCGCAACTTTTCATGCCGGTTCCAGCTCTCGTCTCTGCTGCTCCGCATGACACTTATTGAGAGAGAGCTATCAAACATTATAGCAATTTAAAGACTGAAGCCATCCCACGAACAAAACTATCTAAGAATTCTTTTATCGAATTTTATCGATAACTATTTTTTTCATTTTCACTCCATGCCTTTCAATGCGATTTTTCCTGAATAGTAATCGTTCATTAATTCTTGAGACGTGAGTCAATAAAGGTGATTCACCTCATACGGCTTGTTGCAACTACATTGTTTTACTCGCTGTACAATTTTTCATGAAACTCACTTTCACTATTTGTTCAACGAGTCATTTCCACATATTGACATGGAAGAATCAATACTTGCCCTAAATCTTCAAAGGTGAAGCCATTACTCAAACAATGGCAACTTTAACATTAGTAACAAAGTTACATCTGCATTTCACTTTCTGTATCTTTAGAATTGAATGAAGCTGTAGATTTTTCTGGAGGGCAAAAATTTTTGTCGTAATGAACAGCCATGTATACATCGATTGTATATTTCAAGAAAAAGTCAACAGAAGGACGAACTTACTACTTGCTTGTCACTTGTTTATTCACTTCTCCACCTTATGACTACAAACTTGGGCGGATATGCAGCCAGATTTCGATTCCGCAGTGTAGTTCACAGCAATTGAAGAATTTCTTCAATAACACAAAGTTGAAATGCCTGACCGATTTTCACAGCATCGCGGTTAAAAATGCTTACAAACGAAATGCAAAAACGTTTTTTCAAAAATATTTTATTGGTTCGTATGGCATAGGAATTTGTTACTGACTTTCTCTATGAGGATTTTCAATAATTTCCATGCTTTTATGCACATACTCGTATCCATCAGGTAATTTGTTGGGACAATCAACCCACCTCGAGAAGTGTACAACATGATGGTTGGCAATCACCTATATCTTCAAAAACTGTAGGACTACTAATGTACGAGAATGCAGATATCAACAGTGTCTTATCCCGATATAATATACTATATAGAAATCAATGACAGTTTTCCTCAAATGTTTGAAAGTTCACTTCTGCGTTGATGGATGAAGAGAATGTTGAATATTTTGAAGATGAGGAAATGCGAAATTGATTGGAAAAATGAAGTTGTCTGAGGGATTTCCTTTCTGTTTAGGTGTGAAGTTGTTGGTTCACAATCTTGCGCACCTCGATGTCAACATGAGGAACGTTGAGAGTGTTGAGAAAGTTGGCTCGAAAAAAATTAGAGTGAATTTACAAGGCATTTGAATTGGTGCCCGGACTCTGAACAACATCTGCACTGTCATTGACAAACTACCCCCGATTTTTTCGGGGGGGAACATCGTATCCATCGGGCAGACTTGGCGCCTTGTGAACAAAGAAAGGGTCGCCAAGGTGACGGAAACAAGGTGACGAGCGGAAATGTGCTGCACACACGCCGAAGAGGACGTTTTGTGACGCCGACGGGAATGAATACTCTCTGAATACATACTGGTGGAGATATGGTGGACGTGATAAAAATATCATAGTAGCTGGAGGGCAGAGGCGTCACCCCTTTTGGTTATTTTCAAGTCAATCGGAGAGAAAAAGTTCTCACGTACCCCCCCCCTGGACACTGGCTTCAATCCTGGGTTGTAGGGATCGTAGAAAGTCGTGCAATAGCTCGTTTGAAAGGTAAGAGTGAGACAATTTCACTGGAGGAAACGGCCTTTCCATGCCTTTCTTCGTTTAGGCTTGAGAGCGAAATGACGATTTTTTGAACATCTCCGAAAATAACGACAAGGAGTTAGAATGTTTGTGGTTTTTGGGCTCTAGCGGGCGAACGAAGCATCGGATGAGAAACCTGAGACCAGATTCTGACTCTTCATGACATTTTTACACCCATTTTAGATGGTTATATAGCAAGAGTTGATACTCGTCGATTATCATCATGATTTCTGACACTTAAGGATTTTTGCATGGTAACAGGTGTTTTGAAGGACGAGAATATCTCTAGGCCGGCCAAAACGAAGCATCGGCTGAGGAAACGGATGGCCAGATTCGGAATCCTCGTGCAATTCTACATCGGGATGGTTAGTTTCAAGTCAATCGGAGAGGAAAAGTTCTAAACCCTTTATATTTATATCTTTATAATTTATAGAAAGAAATAATACTTTTAAAGTATCTCAAACTATTTTATCTAGAACTGATACTGCAATATAACATTACTAAGTGAATACACCGAAATCAGCCGATAATATTCCAAACATTCACATTTGTAAAATAAAATCTCACGCAAAAGTTTAGTGCCAATTGATTTTCCTTCAGTCCAAAGTTGCATAATACGTAGGAAGTAAGCTATTTGAAAATCTGGTGGCTATAGCTGCAAAAAATTGGATCTTTTGGTAACACAAATGTTGGTTGGCCTGATCATGTAGAAAATTATATTCAAATTTAGCTCATTTTCTGTGCACATCAATTTAGAAGTCTATGATTTTGGAATAAAGTGATTTGAACATTTCCATGATTGTCAAGAAATTATTTGAATATAAATTTAACTTTGACCAATACCACAAACAGCTATTCTCAGATTCTTAATCTCTTGCATACTAAGGCAAGAGCATTGCTTTCCAGTGCATTGGACAGAATATAATCATAGAATTCCATGTAGTATTCTATGTCGAGATGAGACACTATCGATATCTACATACATTATTAGTCCTATTATAGAGCATAAGGAAGCAAGTTTATGCAAAACTTTATAATTGAGGATAAAATGAAATGAAATTTACTTTTGTTTTGATGGAAAATACTTAAACTTCGTGTATTATTTCAATTGAATGAAGCCTGTAGTAGATTTTTCTGGAGTAAGGCAAAATATTTTTTGTCGTAATGAACAGCCATGTATACATCGATTGTATATTTCAAGAAAAAAGTCAACAGAAGACGAACTTAACTACTTGCTTGTCACTTGTTTATTCACTTCTCCACCTTATGACTACTAAACTTTGGGCGGATATGCAGCCAGATTTCGATTTCCGGCAGTGTAGTTTTCACAAGCAATTTGAAGAATTTCTTCAATACACAAAGTTGAAATGCCTGACATTTTCACAGCAGCGCGGTAAAAATGCTTACAAACGAATGCAAAAACGTTTTCAAAAATATTTTTATTGGTTCGTATGGCATAGGAATTTGTGAACTGGACTTTCTCTATGAGGAGTTTCAATAATTTCCATTGCCTTTTATGCACATACTCGTATCCATCTTGGTAATTTGTTGGGACAATCAAACCACCTCGAGAAGTGTACAACATGATGGTTGGCAATCACCTATATCTTCAAAAAACTGTATGGACTACTAATGTACGAGTATGCAGATATCAACTGTGTCTTATCCCGATATAATATACTTATATATAAATCCATGATGACATTTTCCTCAAATGTTGAAAGTTCACCGTTTCTGCGTTGAAGGATGAAGAGAATTTGATATTTTTGAAGATGAGGAAATGCGAAATTGATTGAAAATGAAGTTGTCTGAGGGATTTCCTTTCTGTTTCAGGTGTGTGAAGTTGTTGGTTCACAATCGTTGCGCACCTCGATGTCAACGATGAGGAACGTGGAGAGTGTTGAGAAAGTTCGCTCGAAAAAAATTAAGAGTGAATTTACAAGGCATGAATTGGTGCCGGACTGAACAACATTCTGCACTGTCCATTGACAAACTACCCCGATTTTTTCGGGGAAACATCGTATCCAATCGGGCAGACTTGGCGCCTTGTGAACAAAGAAAGGGTCGCCAACGGTGACGGACAACGTGGTGACGAGAGCGGAAATGTGGCTGCACACGCCGAAGAGGACGTTTTGTGACGCGACGGGAATGAATACTCTCTGATTACATACTGGTGGAGATATGGTGGACGTGATAAAAATAATCATAGTAGCTGGGGAGGGCAGAGGCGTCACCCCTTTTTGGTTATTTTCAAGTCAATCGGTTGAGAAAAAAGTTCTCACGTACCCCCCCCCCATGGGACACTGGCTTGGCGGGTCTTCAATCCTGGGTTGTAGGGATCGTAGAAAGTCGTGCAACTAGCTCGTTTGAAAAGGTAAGAGTTGAGACAATTTCACTGGAGGAAACGGCCTTTTTCCAATTTTGATTAATTATATACCATTTCTTTTCCATGCCTTTCTTCGTTCTACGGCTTTGAGAGCGAAATGACGATTTTTGAACATCTCCGGAAAAAACGACAGATGTTAGAATTTTGTGGGTTTTGGGCTCTAGCGGGTCGAACGAAGCATCGGATGAGAAAACTGAGACCTACCCAGGACTTCTGACTCTCCATGACAATTTTACACCCCACCATTTATAGATGGTTTATACAAGAGTTGATACTCGTCGATTTTCTAGATTTCTGACACTTATGATTTTTGCATGGTAACGGTGTTTTGAAGGACGAGAATATCTCTAGCGTTCTCAAAACGAAGCATCGGCTGAGGAAACGGAGGCCAGATTCGGAATCCTCGTGCAATTCTACAATTAAAATCGGGATGGTTTGTTTCAAGTCAATCGGAGAGGAAAAGTTCTAACCCTTTATATTTATATCTTTATATTTATAGAAAGAAATAATACTTTTAAGTAATCTCAACCTATTTAATCAAGAACTGATACTGCAATATAACTATTACTAATGTGAATACACCGAAATCAGCCGAAATATTCCAAACATTCACATTTTAAAATAAATCTCACGCCAAAAAGTTTAGTGCCAAATTGATTTTCCTTCAGTCCAAAGTTGCATAATACGTAGGAAGTAAGCTATTTGAAATCTGGTGGCTATAGCTGCAAAATTGGATCTTTTGTAACACAAATGTTGGTTGGCCTGATCATGTAGAAAATTATTTCAAATTTAGCTCATTTTTCTGTGCACATCAATTTAGAAGTCTATGATTTAGGAATAAAGTGATTGAAATTTCCATGATTGTCAAGAATATTTGAATATAAATTTTAACTTGACCAATACCACAAACAGCTATTCTCAGATCTTATCTCTTGCATACTAAGGCAAGAGCATTGCCTTCCAGTGCATTGGACAGAATATAATCATAGATTCCATGTAGTATTCTATGTCGAGATGAGACACTATCGATATCTACATACATTATTAGTCCTATTATAGAGCATAAGGAAGCAATTTATGCAAAACTTTAATTGAGGATAAAATGAAATGAAATTTACTTTTGTTTTGATGGAAAATACTTAAACTTGTGTATTATTCAATTGAATGAAGCTGTAGATTTTTCTGGAGGGCAAAAATTTTTGTCGTAATGAACAGCCATGTATACATCGATTGTATATTTCAAGAAAAAGTCAACAGAAGGACGAACTTACTACTTGCTTGTCACTTGTTTATTCACTTCTCCACCTATGACTACAAACTTGGGCGGATATGCAGCCAGTATTTCGATTCGCAGTGTAGTTCAACAGCAATTGAAGAATTTCTTCAATACACAAAGTTGAAATGCCTGACCATTTTCACAGCATCGCGGTAAAAAATGCTTACAAACGAATGCAAAAACGTTTTTCAAAAATATTTTATTGGTTCGTATGGCATAGGAATTTGTTACTGACTTTCTCTATGAGGATTTTCAATAATTTCCATGCTTTTATGCACATACTCGTATCCATCAGGTAATTTGTTGGGACAATCAACCCACCCTCGAGAAGTGTACAAATGATGGTTGGCAATCATCCTATATCTTCAAAAACTGTAGGACTACTAATGTACGAGTATGCAGATATCAACAGTGTCTTATCCGTGGTTGAGGAAAGTTGGCTCGAAAAAAATTAAGAGTGAATTTACAAGGCATTGAATTGGTGCCCGGACTGAACAACATCTGCACTGTCATTGACAAAATACCCCGATTTTTTCGGGGAACATCGTATCCATCGGGCAGACTTGGCGCCCTGTGAACAAAAAAAGGTTCGACCAGGTGACGGAAAGGTGACGAGCGGAATGTGCTGCACACGCCGAAGAGGACGTTTTGTGACGCCGACGGGAATGAATCCTCTCTGGAATACATACTGGTGAAGGATATGGTGGAACGTGATAAAAATATCATCGTAGCTGGAGGGCAGAGGCGTCCCCCCCTTTTTGGTTATTTTTTTTTTTTCCCAAGTCAATCGGAGAGAAAATGTTCTCACCGTCCCCCCCCCTGGACAGTGGCTTCATTCCTGGTGTAGGGATCGTAGAAAGTCGTGCAATAGCTCGTTTGAAAGGTAAGTGATCGCCCGAACAATTTCACTGGAGGAAACGGCCTTTCCATTGCCTTCTTAGTTTAGGCTTGAGAGCGAAATGACGATTTTTGAACATCTCCGAAAAACGACAGAGTTAGTAAGTTTGTGGGTATTTTGGGCTCTAGCGGGCGAACGAAGCATCGGATGAGAAAACTGAGACCAGATTCTGACTCTTCATGACATTTTACACCCATTTAGATGGTTTATAGCAAGAGTACTTGAGACTCGTCGATTTTCATGATTTCTGACACTTAAGATTTTTGCATGGTAACGGCTGTTTTGAAGGACCGAGAATGATCTCTAGCGGCAAAACGAAGCATCGGATGAGGAAACGGAGGCCAGATTCGGAATCCTCGTGCAATTTCTACATCGGGGATGGTTAGGGGTCGAAAATGAAAAGGGGATTTAGAATGTTGAGTAAGAGGATAAAAGAACTTATAGATGTTAACTAGGAAATGATACCCGAAAGTTTGAATAGAGTTGTTCTTTTTTTATTTATTTTTTTTTTTAAGTCAATCGGAGAGGAAAAGTTCTAACCCTTTATATTTATATCTTTCTTTATATTTATAGAAAGAAATAATACTTTTAAGTAATCTCAACCTATTTAATCAAGAACTGATACTGCAATATAACATTACTAAGTGAATACACCGAAATTAACCGAAATATTCCAAACATTCACATTTTAAAATAAATCTCACACCAAAAGTTTAGTGCCAAATTGATTTTCCTTCAGTCCAAAGTTGCATAATACGTAGGATACGTAGAAGCTATTTGAAATCTGGTGGCTATAGCTGCAAAATTGGATCTTTTGTAACACAAATGTTGGTTGGCCTGATCATGGTAGAAAATTATTTCAAAATTTAGCTCATTTTTCTGTGCACCATCAATTTAGAAAGTCTCCCCCATGATTTAGGAATAAAGTGATTGAAATTTCCATGATTGTCAAGAATATTTGAATATAAATTTAACTTGACCCGCCCCAATACCACAAACAGTATTCTCAGATCTTATCTCTTGCATACTAAGGCAAGAGCATTGCCTTCCCAGTGCATTGGACAGAATATAATCATAGATTCCATGTAGGTATTCTATGTCGAGATGAGACAAACATATCGATATCTACATACATTATTAGTCCTATTATAGAGATAAGGAGAGCAATTTATGGCAAAACTTTAATTGAGGATAAAATGAAATGGAATTTACTTTTATGTTTTGATGGAAAATACTTAACCTTGTTGTATTATTCAATTGAATGAAGCTGGTAGATTTTTCTGGAGGGCAAAAATTTTTGTCGTAATGAAACAGCCATGTATACATCGATTTGGTATATTTCAAGAAAAAGTCAACAGAAGAGGACGAACTTTACTACTGGCTTGTCACTTGTTTATCACTTCTCCACCGCCTTATGACTACAAACTTGGGCGGATATGCAAGCCAGATTTCGATTCCGCAGCTGTACGTTCACAGCAACTTGAAGAATTTCTTCAATACACAAAGTTGAAATGCCTGACCATTTTCACAGGCATCGCGGTAAAAATGCTTACAAACGAATGCAAAAACGTTTTTCAAAAGATATTTTATTGGTTCGTATGGCATAGGAATTTGTTACTGACTTTCTCTTGAGGATTTTCAATAATTTCCATGCTTTTATGCAGCATACTCGTATCCATCAGGTAATTTGTTGGGACAAATACAACCCACCTCGAGAAGTGTACAACATGATGGTTGGCAATCACCTATATCTTCAAAAAAAACTGTAGGACTACTAATGTACGAGTATGCAGATATCAACAGTGTCTTATCCCGTGGGGTTTGAGAAAGTTATTGGCTCGAAAAAAAAAAAATTAAGAGTGAATTTACAAGGCATTGAATTGGTTGCCCAGGACTGAACAACATCTGCACTGTCATTGACAAACTACCCCCGATTTTTTCGGGGAACATCGTATCCATCGGGCAGACTTGGCGCCTTTGGATGAACAAAAAAATGGGTCGCCAAGGTGACGAGCGGCGGACAATGTGATGCCACACGCCGAAGAGGACGTTTTGTGACGCGACGGAATGAATTCTCTCTGAATCATACTGGGTGGAGCATATGGTGGACGTCGATTTAACTATCATAGTAGCTGGAGGGGCAGAGGCGTCCCCCCCTTTTGGTTTTTTTCATAAGTCAATGGAGAGAAACAAGTTCTCACGTCCCCCCCCTCCTCTGGACAGTAGCTTCAATCCTGGCGTTGTTGGGACCTCGTAGAAAGTCGTGCAATTTTCCTCATTTGAAGGTAACAGAGTGAGACATTTTCACTGGGGAAAACGGCCTTTCCCTGCCTTTCTTCGTTTAGGTTGAGAGCGAAAATGACGATTTTTGAAACATCTCGATAAACGACCGAGTTAGATTATTTGTGGGTTTTCGCGGCTCTTGCGGGGCGAACGAAGCATCGGATGAGAAAACTGAGACCTGATTCTGATCCTCTCAGCACATTTTATATCCCATTTTAGATGGTTATCAGCAAGAGTGAGACCGCGTCGATTTTCATGATTTCCTGTACTTAAGATTTTTGCATGGTACCGGTGTTTTGAAGGACGAGAATATCTCTTTTTATAGCGGCATATCACAGACGCCATCGGATTGTGGAAACGGAGGCCAGATTCGGAATCACTCGTGCAATTCTACATCGGGATGGTTTGTTTCAAGACAATCGGAGAGGAAAAGTTCTAACCTTTATATTTATATCTTTATTTTGGCTTCAATGTGCTGCACACGCCGAAGAGGCCGTTTTTGTGCCGCGACGGGACGAATACTCCTCTGTATAATCTGGGTGGAGATCTGGTGGGACGTGATAAAAATATCATGTAGCTGGAGGGAGCGGCGTCCCCTTTTTGGTTTTTTTCACTCAATCGGAGAGAAACAGTCTCACGTCCCCCCCCCTCCTCTGGACATCGCTTCACTCCTGGGTTGTAGGGCTCGTAGAAAGTCGTGCAATATCCATTTGAAGGTTTAAGGAGTGAGACAATTCACTGGAGGGAACGGCCTTTCATGCCTTTCTCGTTAGGCTGAGAGCGAAATGACGATTTTTGAACATCTCCGAAAAACGACAGTCGTTAGATTTGTGGGTTAAGGGCTCTCTAGCGGGCGAAAACGAAGCTCGGATTGAGGGGGGGGGGACAAAAAAAAAACAAACCAACTTGAGACCAGATTCTGACTCTTCATGACATTTTCCACCCATTTTAGATGGTTTTTAGGCAAGAGTTGCGATCGTCGATTTCATATATTCTGACACTTAAGATTTTTGCATGGTACGGTTGTTATGCAGGACGAGATTCTCTAGCGGCACAACGAAGCATCGGATGAGGGGAAACGGGAGGCAAGATTCGGAATCCTCGTGCAATTCTACATCGGGATGGTTAGTTTCAAGTCAATCGGAGAGGAAAAGTTCTAACCCTTTATATTTATATCTTTATATGTCTTCATCGTCAAAGTCTTTTAAAGCTGTACAACATCTGAAAGTTCTTGGCATTACTTATGATCACCATTTATCTTGGGATTTGCATATTGACAACCAATGCAAGAAAGCCGCAAAACATCTATTTTTGATCCGAACTTTGAAGAAATTTTTGGCAAAGGAAGATCTCATTCGTATTTACAAAACTTTTGTCCTACCTATCCTCGAATATTGCAATCCTTTATTCATTGGTTTGCTTGACAAAAATTCCTGGAAGCTAGAGAAGATCCAAAGACGATATCATCACATAATATGTGGTCTTCATTGTGATTGTGGAGAATTTCCGACCCTTTCCTCAAGAAGGAAATCTCAATCCATGAAATTATTTTCGGCTATGTCCGACGCCAACCATGCTTTACATGCATTACTTCCTCCAACACTGCGATTTTCTGGACATTATGAGATGCCCTTGTGCAAAACACAAAGACGATATAATTCATATATACCACACTGCACCTCATTGTACAACAATACTTGGACTTAGCATCCAATTTGCGTGTTCTTCAACTTCTGGGAATACTTTACTTCGAATATTGAGTGTGCACACGCATCAATAACTTTGAAATTTATCGATGTATCATCTCGTAATTTGATCATGTTGCTGTAAACTATCTTCTGTACTGTCTGATTTTCATTCTTACAATAAACGAGTATTATTATTATTATTATATTTATAGAAAGAAATAATACTTTTATGTAATCTCAACCTATTTAATCAAGAACTGATACTGCAATATAACATTACTAAGTGAATACACCGAAATCAGCCGAAATATTCCAAACATTCACATTTTAAAATAAATCTCACGCCAAAAGTTTAGTGCCAAATTGATTTTCCTTCAGTCCAAAGTTGCATAATACGTAGGAAGTAAGCTATTTGAAATCTGGTGGCTACAGCTGCAAAATTGGATCTTTTGTAACACAAATGTTGGTTGGCCTGATCATGTAGAAAATTATTTCAAATTTAGCTCATTTTTCTGTGCACATCAATTTAGAAGTCTATGATTTAGGAATAAAGTGATTGAAATTTCCATGATTGTCAAGAATATTTGAATATAAATTTTAACTTGACCCAATACCACAAACAGCTATTCTCAGATCTTATCTCTTGCATACTAAAAGGCAAGAGCATTGCCTTCCAGTGCATTGGACAGAATATAATCATAGATTCATGTAGTATTCTATGTCGAGATGAGACACTATCGATATCTACATACATTACTAGTCCTATTATAGAGCATAAGGATGCAATTTATGCAAACTTAATTGAGGATAAAATTGAAATGAAATTTACTTTTGTTTGTGATGGAAAATACTTAAACTTGTGTATTATTCAACTAAATGAAGCTGTAGATTTTTCTGGAGGGCAAAAAATTTTTGTCGTAATGAACAGCATGTATACATCGATTGTATATTTCAAGAAAAGTCAACAGAAGGACGAACTTACTACTTGCTTGTCACTTGTTTATTCACTCTCCACCTTATGACTACAAACTTGGACGGATATGCATCCAGATTTCGATTCTGCAGTGTAGTTCACAGCAATTGAAGAATTTCTTCAATACACAAAGTTGAAATGCCTGACCATTTTTCACAGCATGCGGTAAAAATGCTTACAAACGAATGCAAAAACGTTTTTCAAAAATATTTTATTGGTTCGTATGGCATAGGAATTTGTTACTGACTTTCTCTATGAGGATTTTCAATAATTTCCATGCTTTTATGCACATCCTCGTATCCATCAGGTAATTTGTTGGGACAATCAACCCACCTCGAGAAGTGTACAACATGATGGTTGGCAATCACCTATATCTTCAAAAACTGTAGGACTACTAATGTACGAGTATGCAGATATCAACAGTGTCTTATCCCGTGGTTGAGAAAGTTGGCTCGAAAAAATTAAGAGTGAATTTACAAGGCATTGAATTGGTGCCCGGACTGAACAACATCTGCACTGTCATTGACAAACTACCCCCGATTTTTTCGGGGGACATCGTATCCATCGGGCAGACTTGGCGCCTTGTGAACAAAAAAAGGGTCGCCGAGGTGACCAATACGACATTGCATCAGCCGAAGATGCCGCATGAGCCGCCTCTGATTTAATAGTTTATAGGTTTAATGTCTATAATTATCAAGTACTTGAGTAAATACGTATCTGCAGGTTGCAATAAGTACTCGTACTATGCTGTATCTCTTTGCAGTCATTTCTGCACAGTTCACAGTTATGTTTGTACATGCACATTGCTCATGTAAATTGGCTCATGACATTTTATGTATTCTAGTGCGGTGCGTACTCTAGTTCATGAGCTTTCATTCGGATATAGGCTTCATGTACCGAGGAATGCACTTTCTCTTCCATGTTTCCTCTCCTTCATAACATACCGATATTGATTTCAATTACAGTTATGGTGTCAACATCTGACCAGGTGCACTCATATTCGATAGACTGAAGTTAATTGGTTTCATTTAACTTTTTTTTACGATCGGATGAACAGCTGTGCAAACAATAGAAAAACGCATGAAGCATAAGCGTCCGTAAAATCAAAGAGTAAATGAGACATTGCAATACATGCGAGCTGACATCATTATCGCCTTTTCTTGACATCGCTGTGCTCGCTATCCATACAAGTTTACTGAGACATGGCGACTGCTTCTTCTATTACAAATTTTGAAAATGGACATGAGATAGCGAGGAAGAGGGTGTGCGTGGTATGCTATCGAAAGGGAACCACAGCACTATCAGATGTAGATGAGGAATATAAAGAAAGTAGGTTATCATTGGCAGTGATGGGCAGCGTTAAAAAGAAAGTTAGCTCCGTTCACTTTGTTCCGTTGATTAAAACATGTAGTTCCGTTAACAATAATCCGTTAATTTGGGAGTAAAGTAACGGCAGTTAAAATTAAACCGTTAATTCGTTAAATTTTATGTTATCTTTAAAATCGTATTTTAGTTAACATTGTGTCTTCACAGATAAATTTCTGCTATTCTTAGTTTCTTTATTTTTCTTCGGCCAGGGACCCACACACCTCTTGTGAAAACTTATAAGCCTACATCTTTGCTATCCATTCAGCTTTTCTCGAAAAATACTTTCATCACTTTTAAACATCTGTGTCAAAAATCTGTAAAATCTGTAGAAAACAAATGAACTGTAGTTATACAGAATGAATAACGTAAGAGGATAGTTGCACGTGATTTGCGAGTTTGGTAAACAAAAGTTAATTAAAAGAACACGCTGTGTTAACTTGGTTAAAAATTGAAAAATCAATCAGGATCAAACAATCAAACAGTTTAACAGGATTAATGATATTTACACTTATTCCTGCGCACTTCAGGGCACGAGTCAAATGCACTTATTCCCGCGTATGAATAGCAAGCGTTCAATATTTCTGTCCGTAAGGTGTGACCTCTTATCTCTGAACACATCTTTGCCACTGGAGAATAGTCTTTCTGCAGAGGCACTTGCCAGTATGCCAGTATTGAATTTCTTGAACAGTTTCAGTAAGACAGAGTTATCTCGGAAAGACTTATCGCTGAATTCTTCTTCTTTCCTCCAAATGCATGATAGCCAGGAATGAACGATGGAATAAGCGGTGATTCACATGAACCACCGCTTTTCCCAGTTTGGATCATGCCCCGAAAGAAATCGGCATCGTCATCCGAAGCTTCGAAGTCTGTCGAATTCTTGCCGTGATTATTTGACTTGACATCACGAGCTGAGCTCTCAGCCGCATATTTATTAAAAAGTTAACGGATTTCCATGAGAGTAATGGAAGTTAAACTAATCGTTACCATTTTCTAGAAAGTTAAAAAGTTAAAAAAAAGTTGACTTCCGTTGACCGTTAACCTCCAAAGGGTGATAAAAACAATCACCCTTTGTAATCAGCTGCTCCGCATTCTTCTAATATAAGTTCGATTTGACCCAGATCACGTGACATTTACTGCACGGGTTTGATACACTCGTCAGCGAGGAATTGACTTCCAAGTGACAATAGACTACTGGCAGCGCGCTGTTGATTGATGATGACTAATCAATAATCATGGGAAGTGTTGACTGCACCTGATGAACAAGTGATCACTGATCAGTCATTTGTGCGAATTCTTCGGTGATGGCTGCACGCGCTATTGGACCTCGACGAGAAGCAATGAGGGAAGCTCTTCAACTTATGAACAGTTTGGAAGAAGAAACTGCTACTGCTGATGATATCGATTTGGTTCAAAGTGACCATGAATCGTCAATTCGTAGACGTGATGGAAGAAGAGCAACAAATGATCTTGTAGACAAGAATGGTGAATTGTGGTATACAAGTCCTCCCCTGAGTCGGAGGCGACGTGCAGTGGACGTTATTCGTCAATCCCCAGGACCGACAGCTGAAGCTGTTGCAGCTAATACACTCAGTAGATTATTTTCATTATTTTTCGACAATGATAACCTACAGAAGATCGTCATGTATTCACAAATAGAAGCGGATAAGACTTGGCATTGATGTAACTTTCGACATCGAAGGATTGAAAGCTCTTATTGGTTTCATGTATTATAGAGGAGCTTCACAAGACTCACAGATTCTTCTGAGGGAATTATTTATCGACGATGCAAACCCATTTTATCGCAGCGTCGTGAGCCGCAACACGTTGCAGATGTGGCTTCGGTGTTTGAGATTTGATAGTCGCATTGACCGAAACACAAGGAAACAAACTAACCCATTTACGCATTTTCGTGAAATCTTCGACGACAGGAATGAACGTTTGCATCTCTTTTTCACTGCCAGTGATTGTATTGCTGTAGATGAATTGTCATTCGTTGTCTCGTTGTCGATCCCCACATAAAGTGTACTTTCCACAGAAACCCGGGAAACTCGGAGAGATGATCAGGTAGGCAGCAGATGCACGTTATAGATACATTTACAGAGGCAGCCCAGCTACAAAGCGACCGACAGATTCACAGGCAGCCCAAACACACGAAGAAGCAAACAAATCCCAGAACTTGGTGGAATATTTAGTTCAAGATTTTCGAGGAACGGGTAGAAATGTGACAGGTTTTTCACCTCAATGCCGACAGTGGTCAAACTTCTGAATGAATATAAACTCACTTATTTGGGAACAATCATGTCGAACAAAAGAGACATACCACCCGAATTACACCGCAGGAAAGAGGTTTTTGAAACAACTTTTTTTTCGGTGGACCTGATAAGCAGTGTACATTGGCTGGATACCAAGTAACCAAAAGAAAAACCTACTGATGCTATCTAGTCTCCATCATTCCACCCGTCTTTCCGAAGAAAATCACCGTAAGCCGGAAATAATAACTGATTACAATGAAGCGAAATGCGCAATTGATGTCGTGGATGAAATGTGTAAAGGTTCATTTATACTTTTGCTGTTCGGTAAATTATGTGCTGTACAGCGTGCTGTAAAAGTTCTATTTCTATGTTTCACAGCACAATGATCAATTTGTATCAACAATACATGCGTAATAGAATGAATTCGTCACTGGACACTATTGCTGGTTGAGTGACAGTCAAGATGAAATATAGCTGTACGCCATGTCGAGTAGGAATCATTGCAAGATTCTTTCTACAGTACGACAACAACAATGAACGACGGCCAATTGATTGAATATGTTCGGGATTGTGACCATCTTTGGGATATGAGCCTACCTGACTATAAGGACTTGGTAAAATCCAATAATTCTTGGAACGTCATTGGCCAAAGTCTTGGTGTGGAGCCATCAACTGTGAAAGCCCGATGGCGATCACTACGAGATGGCTTTGTGAGATCAAGAAGAAACGCCAAGAAGAGAAGTGGTGATGCAGGTGGACATCAGCCGAAGTGGAGGTTCTACGAGAAGATGAAATTCTTGGAGAAATGCAGCGTAGGAATGCGGAATCCAATCTCGAGATCTCAAACAATGACAGAAGGTAATTATCAAGCCTGCTATTCGATTTGTTGACATTTATTCTTTGTCTAACACCATTTTACATAGCTCACGGTGTCCCCGAACAAGGTTGAACCCTCAAAAAATTGTACACAACTTTTGTCAACGGTTTTAGGGACAGTTTTGCATCCTGTTTAAAGTTATGTAATTTTTAAAATATTCTATTGAGGGCTTTTCGAGAAAAATCGATTTTTCGAAATTCAACTTCCATATATGGAAGGTAGAGGTGAAATAAACGCTAATTTACACATCTGTCATTGTATAAATCAAATTCCATCTTTTCTAAGGTTATTGGAACCATTTTATATAAATGTTGCAAAAAAGTAAGCTATCACTGAGGTTTCTAGTTTGAAATTCAAATTCAACTTCCATATATGGAAAGTAAATATGAAATAAACATTATTTCGTGTACCTGACATTGTATCAGCATATTTTTATACTTTTTAAGTTGAATGAAATCGGTTGTTCTTAACCATATATGCATGAAAAATAAAATCAATCACAGAGGCAAAAAATTTGAACTTATATCCAACTTCCATATACGGAAAGTACAATTATCAATTGATTATCAGCTGTCATTTCTCAAATCTTCACCGTGGTTAATGAATCAAATTTTCACTGCAGATATAATTGCATATAGGCTCAATGAGTAACGATCTAAAAAGACTAATTTTTTTGGAAAACATGAACAAGTTGTATTGATAGGCATTTTTGAAAAGAAAGATACGGTTTACTTTGTTGAATGCTATTACAGATTCTGACTATTGTATGCCACAATTGCTTTTAAAAGATTGTCCCCGAAATTTGGATGAGCATTTGCTACCTTGTAATTTTGCCATTTTTCAGAAAAGTCATGGTGCACGCTTTCAGATGCTTGTTCGCTGACTGGACCCAAAGAGCAATTCATTTGAAGGCAATACTCTTTCACATGATACATGACTGCATGTATTTTTGGCGTAATGGTGACATCCGACGACAGAATATTTCTCTTGAAAACATCAATCTTAGTCTCAAAAGTTTGATCAAGCTTTTCACCGAAGCATGACTGGACGACTGCTCGAAATGATTCAAAACATTCACAAATTGGCAAACAATTCAACGGGCAAATCGATCGTAATATGTCGATATTTCGAAGAAGTTGTCTACATGAGTTCCCATGGAACGTACCCCCATGCATAGCAAGACGTTGAACATTACATCGTTTGAGCCAGAAGTCAGCATCAGGCCATCGACGTTGGAGTTCATTGAAGAGAGTGTTGGTGACACCGATGAAGAGATGCAATTCGGGGGGAGGGATCACTTTCAAAATCGGCACTGTGTCTGGAACATTTGAGAAAACAGGCAGATGTACGACATTCCCAAAACTCTTTGCTTTCAAATGCCGCTCGAGAGTTTCTGGATAGTGATCATACAGATCCCAAAATTGCTTTTTCAAAGAGCCGGCTGTTCGCAACTCAGATTCATTTTTCAAATCATTCTTATGAATGCCACACCACGAACAAGGATGAAGACATGCGTGTGTCATTAATCCCAACAGAATGTTGCTCATTTTCAAATCACATGCGACATTGAAATTGCTCAAACGATTCAATTTCAAGATATACCAAAGCTTCTTTAAATTTACATAATTTTCGGGCAAGTTGGGTGCAATAGCCAAAATCAATATCTTCTTAACACCTCGGTCATTGAACTTCTTCCCAAGTTTGTTTGAGATACTGCGCTCGTATGGATCACAACCAAATATATTTACGCATACTTTAAGGAGTTCTCTTTCCGCATATATTCCAAGTTTGATGTTTATTTCATCTTCTGGAAGTCTTCTTACATTACAAATTGTCTTAATCAAATTTTGGACATCAATACAGAAAACAACCGGGATTTTATTGTCTCTACCATTTTCCTTCTTTGAAAAATCAATATATTCCATGGTGAAATAATGCCTCAAACGATGATTGTTCGCGGAAAGTTCATCCCTTAGACCACTCTCGATAATCAATTCGATTTCCAGATGAAAAAACGAATATGCTTTGCTAAAATGTTAGTTTTTCTGTCACTGAGAGACAGATCCTTTTGTATATCAATCATATTTGCCTTGCTGATACAGTCATTTTCTTCAGTAAATTTGATGGGATTCAATGACACTGTCATGGGTTTCCCACCCCTGTGCGACGTCAAAAGAAATTCAGTCCGGATGTTTGCTTTTTCACATGTAAAAGGTTTGATGCTTGTTTATCAAGAACATTGTCACATCCAGTGTTTTCTGTCAAATGTAGCGCATTGTCACAAATGTTGGCATATGAGCAAATGTGAGACTTTCCTTTAGAAATTCCTGACAAGCACCTAGAGCATATTTTGATAACTGCAGGTTTTTTTTGAACTATTAGAATCCCTGGAAGCCGGTCTACCTGCACGTTTCGCTGTTAATCGTGATTTTAGTCCATTTGTTCTAGCTGTCTCACATACGTAGCAGTCACAGATTCCACCTTGGGATCGCGTTTGTGTACGCAGAGATTTCAAAGTAGAATGGTCGAATAGTTCAATCTTTCTTACAAAAATTCCTCTTTTGTATTCGTTAAGCGTCAACAAACATGTACCACAAATAACTCGAGGTAAACGATGATCAGAATAAAAATCAAGTCCATCTATGAAATGCTCCTGAATAGCTTGATGGTGTTCCTCTGTAAGTTTCCTAACAGTCGATGACTTTTTGAAGCACAAAATACATACAACGTCTCGAGCTTCATCATGCGATCTTGCGTGATGCGGCATTGCAACAAAATGAGACGCACATACAATGGTCATATTTTCAAATCATACATACATGTACGTCACAAAAGAGAACGAGTATTCAAAAATTCCATAGATATTGAAAGAGTGTTAACAGGATATAAAGAACGAGGATTAAAAAATTCCATAGATATTGAAAGAGTGTTAACAGGATATAGAGAACGAGGATTCAAAAATTCCATAGATATTGAAAGAGTGTTAACAGGATATAGACGAGATGCCGTTGAAAGAAAATGCTGAATCGAACACAATTTTTTTGAGAAAATCTTTTACTCATACTATTCATTAACCACGGTGAAGATTTGAGAAAGGACATTTGACAACAACTAATAATGGTGCGATGCTGACTGAATGACAGCTGATAATCAATTGATAATTGTACTTTGCGTATATGGAAGTTGGATATAAGTTTCAAATTTTATGCCTCTGTGATTGATTTTATTTTTCATGCATATATGGTTAAGAACAACCGATTTCATTCAACTTAAAAAGTATAAAAATATGCTGATACAATGTCAGGTACACGAAATAATGTTTATTTCATATTTACTTTCCATATATGAAAGTTGAATTTGAATTTCAAACTAGAAACCTCAGTGATAGCTTACTTTTTTGCAACATTTATATAAAATGGTTCCAATAACCTTAGAAAAGATGGAATTTGATTTATACAATGACAGATGTGTAAATTAGCGTTTATTTCACCTCTACCTTCCATATATGGAAGTTGAATTTCGAAAAATCGATTTTTCTCGAAAAGCCCTCAATAGAATATTTTAAAATTACATAACTTTAAACAGGATGCAAAACTGTCCCTAAAACCGTTGACAAAAGTTGTGTACAATTTTTTGAGGGTTCAACCTTGTTCGGGGACACCGTGAGCTACCAGAGTTCAATGTATAGTGCGTGTACAACATACTGTTGAGTCGCTGGAATAGGCCTATCTAGGCATCATGTTTTTGGTGCAATGTTCCTTTTTGTGTTATGTACTTTCATTTATCATTAATCTCTTGTTTCAGGAACGACACTCAGGACAGCGTTGAAGATGGAGATGATGGTCATCTGAATAATTCACTGCAGAATCATCTGGTAGTCCCATCAGCTTCCACATCCATTTTAAAGACGATGGAGCGACAAAAGGCTCTTGATGAAGCGATGCTTCACTACATGGAGGATTGCAGCAGCAAAAGAGACGAAGAGGGTTTGTTTGGCGAATACATTGCAGCATCATTACGGAAATTGAAGCCTTCTACAACCTCTCGGGTGAAAATGCGAATTCACCAAGTTTTATTTGAGGCTGAGCAAAATGATTTCGCCGAAGTTGAGAATGACGTGAACTTATAAGATTTGTTGCAATTGTAATTAGTACTTTTTCATCGTTTTATACGCGCATTTTCTGTCTCCGGTGTATGATGACAAATCAAATAAAATTCAGTTTGGTCCATAAAAAGCGATAATAAAAGAAAAGTCTACACAGATGAAGTTCATTGCGTAGCTGAGTGTAAATTTGTTCCACGCTGGATAACAGTTCTCTGCCACGGAAGAGCATCAGCATCTGAGTTGAAGAAATTCATGAATTTCTGCTCACTTTGAAAGCGTACTTGGAGCAATGGGTGTCCGACAGATTGGAAACATCTTGCATTCCTGAAAGAGATAAAAAATAAAACTACAAATGAGTTTTATAAAATTAATTGCTTTAATTTAAAAAGATGTTGTAAATGGTTGACGCTGAAGCATCTTCATGTATACAAGATAAAATAATATGTGATATACAGTACTAACCTGCATCTTCAGCGGTTATTTGACGCCATCCTCCTCCATGAATCGCATGAACTTGATCTTCATAGTCGATGAAATTTGAGGGACAATATCTGGTTTCGGGCAAAGACACATTATCAGTTGACTTTAGATAATTGTGAAGCAAAACACAGGCCCATACAATAGAATCAACAACATCGACAGTGCTTTCAATGGGTCGCCTGAATATTCGCCACCTTGCAGACAATATCCCAAATGCATTTTCTACAATGCGTCGAGCTCTGCTGAGACGATAATTAAACACCTGTTTTTCATCAGTTAGACTAGTACCTGAAAAAGGTTTCATAAAGTATGGTCTCAAAGGAAAACGCGTCATCTCCTATGAAAACATGGGGAACTTTATCGTTGGCACCAGGAGATTGGTTGGTGGCGGAAGTTCAAGATTCTCCTTGTGAAGTGCTTCGGCAACATCCCAATCACCCCATACTCCAGCGTCAATTTCCTTTCCACTTCTACCAATGCTCACAAAGCGGAAAAGATATTTTGCATCAACGATGGCCATCAGCACAATTGAGAAGGTATTCTTATAATTATAAAAATTGCTGCCTGAGTTTGAAGGAGCAGTTATATTGATGTGTTTCCCATCACAAGCCCTAAGACAGCATGGGAAATTCCAATACTGCCAAAGTCTTTCGCAATCTCCTCCAAATCATCTGGAGATGGAGGAGAAATTAATTCCTCTTGTAGAGCCTTTCTGATTGATACTATCGTTTCACGAAATATTTTATTTACGGTAGACCTTCCCATGCGGAAACTATGTCCAACGCTTTCTTGTGAGTTGCCTGTAGCTAGAAGACGCAGTGTGACTGCTAGTCTCATCTGATGGAAATGGGAAAACGATGAGTAGGGTTCATGGTGGATCAATGGTTGCACCTTCCGGAGGAGTTCGTCAAACTCTCCTTTGACATTCGAAAATACTCAAAATGAGTCTGTGGATCCATTTTCCGCATCTCATCTACAAGGTTGCACTCACTCCTGATGTTTCGAGGTACGTTCAGTGGCCTCACGTACCATCGTCGCTCTTGTCTCATCTTCTTCTTGCGATATATGTACTTCAACACGATTGGATCCATTTTCCTGTCAAGTTCCGTTGCGTGCATCAGAAATAAGTCAATAGAGTACTATTCAACAACCAGTCAAGCAAACTTTATAGATTTCGTCAAACATGCTGTACAGCATTTGTCGTACAGCATGTCACTATTTTCTGCTGTACAGCATCTGGAACATGCTGTACAGCATATGCGTCATACAACATGCTGTACAGCATAAGTATAAACGAAGCTTAAGCGGTACACAAATAGATCCAGAACTTCAAGGTGGCCGATGGTCCATTTTCAAAATTTATTGGATGTCACATGTGCTAACATGCACACGATTATGTCCTTCACAAATCCTACATGAAAGATGAGAAGCACAGGTCTGGTAGACGCTACATGCTCATGTCTTTGACAAAGTAACTGTGAATTCCCTACGTGCAGTCTCGATTGCAGAATGTCGCTGGAATCCACACAGAACAAGTCGAACGGATGAAGAAATTTGTTGGAGTTTCTAGCATGTTTCTAGGATATGTTCTGTCTCAAGCGCAAAAAATCAAGCAGCTCTGGCTATGAAAAAGAAACCAGGAAGACCGTCTTTGACCCATTCTGATGAAGGCACCGAGATCAAGACTAATTTTAAAATCTGCTCCAACTACTTCAGCAAAATTTATCGTGGCTATGAACATTCTTCGAGCATATGTAAGTCGAGACGTCAAAAAGAGTAGAATATCGAAGATTTGACCGCTGATGATGAAATCACAAGACAGCGATTGATAAGCAGGACGATGAATGCATTTCAGTCTCCTCTGGCTACCTGGGAAGTCATCCGCGGTCTACTAATTCAGTAAGTGAAAGACACCGCTCTCAATCGAAGGCATCTCAAATATTCAAACTGACTTGAACTTAAGTGTTCGACAATTTCATCGCCTTGGTAATGATTTGCGACAGACAGCGTCCTCTAGAAAACAGATTGAGCCTGATTAAAAAAAGGGACTATACGGTGTCAATCACAAGTTAGGCGATCATTTTGAGTTGCGACAGCTTCACTATTTTGATAGTCAAAATGAATCTATCAATATATGGACTGTCGATTGCGAAGATTTGCCATTTTTGTTGACTATGTGATAGAGGAGAGAAGATTGAATACTTCGAAATTGATCTTAAAGATTGGAATCGACGGAGGAGGTGGATTTATCAAAATTATTCTGTCAATTTTTGGCATCTCACTCGCATTTCAAAAATTCGGGTGTTCGCAAATGCTCCTTGATTGGAATAGTTCCGAGTATGCCTGAAAATTATATAAATGTAAAGCGCATTTGGATAAACGTCGGAATGGATCGTCTGCAACGCGAGTGCACTGTAGCTGCAGACCTTAAACTTTGCAATATATAGCTGGGGTTGCTGGTTCACGGTAGCCTTCACCCATGTTGCTGGTGCAACATTGAAAAGAAGGATCTATCTAGGAGAGGAAAACGTCGAACACTCCCTTTTAAAGGAATTATTCTGGAGCATCAAAGAGTAAAACAAAACAGTATGGAAATGTGGTGCACCCTCCAATAGTTCATGCAATTGACGAATCTGTTCCTGTACACGACTTGATTCATCCAGAATTAAACCTTCGATGCGGACCTGTAAACACAATATACGGTGGAATGAAAGAAGATTTTCCACTCGAAAGTGATCAGTGGTTAGCGGCATGCCGAATCCAACGTGATCCATTTCATGGTGGCTCGATTACGGGAAACGTCAACAGAACGTTATTGGGAAATGTGGACAAACTAGCCGAGATAGCGCCTTCATCCTGCATGAAATTTGTGGAAACATTGCGGGAGTTCACTTCCGTCGTTGAGGGATGCTATGGATACGACCTCGTCGACGATTACGAGAGAATTCAGAAGTTTTGTGGGTCCTATCTGAAAACGGGGCTAAGCATCACTCCAAAGGTACATGCTGCGATATGCCACATTACTGACTTCAGTTCATTCAAAGGACGAGGACTCGGTGTTTGGAGCGAACAAGTAACTCAAGCTGTACATCACCAGTTCGAGATGACATGGAAAAATTTCAAGATCAGCGATATAAACCATCCAAATTATGGAAAACAACTTTTAGCAGCAATGTTAATTTCCAACAGTCAGTATTTGTAAATAGAAATGCATTCTGTCTAAAACCCAGATTTATTTTGGCATTGTTTAACCCTTCAACGGCCACAGGACACTGGTGACCCGAACTTTTCATCGCCTCTGGTGCTGATAAGGAATAATAATTTTCTGCTCTATGATTGATATTTTGTTTAACCGCATCATGCCAAATTATATGGTAAGTTTTTTTGGAGTTGAAAATCGTTTCAGTATTTTATGTGGCTGTTCTAAAAAGGGTACTTCGCGACATTTGACCACATCATTTTTATCGACTGCTTGAGAGCAAGGTAAGTAATCACGAAATGCTTATCATACATTCCAAGGATATGACAGAGACCCATCATTTATCACTGCACACTTCAATTCCCTTGTTGATGAAATGTGTTTGGTCCAGACAAACAAATATGCCACGGGTCACTGGTGACCCTGTGGTCGATAAGTGAAAAAAATGGAAAAACTGCAATAGAATATAAGTCGTGATTAGCTGATGTCAATGATGTAGATTGTTAATTCTGATACATTTTTCTGATCTTCTACCATAAGATAATACAAAAATGGGTCAAATACGTCTTTTCTATCGCTACCTACGTAGGACAAATAAGACTCCTTCGTCGTCAGAATAAGTTTGTCAAACAAAATCAAAGGTATATTATAACCCATAAAAATACTTGCTTCACAGACATGCAATATAAATAAGTGATCTTACTAAGTCATCCGAATGTCTGCAAAAGATAGTGCACTCCAGTACGGACTCGAACCCTCGCCTTATGAGGCCAATGCCGAGACTCTAACCCCTCAACCACAGGATCACTGACATTCTGCTAGTTGGCTGCATGGTTAGTATACAACGCTCTGGTTGAGAGTAGTGGACTAAAAAACCTGCTGTTTACATTTCAGAAAATCAAAATGAAGAAGAAGTTTATCAAGTGCAGGCAAATGACGAGTGATGAGGTGTACGCTCTTCTCGACGAAGTAGGGAGCGAAATGATGAAGAGGATGTCGACAACCTCATGAATTAACAGTGACACCGAGTTTGTCGAGGCTGGTGATGGGGATGAAAATGTCAATTGACTAAATTGGAAATCGGGGTATCAGCTGTGGGTCCACCAGGATTTACACGCACATGTAGATACGGAGGATGAGTCGATGCAACTGACATGAGCTGACGGGAAGCAAGCCATCAACTGGCCAACATCAAATGGAGGAGCAAAAAAAGAGTAATTCAAACCTCAGAATGCAGTTATGACGGAAGAATCTTGGGGGGGGAGGGGGGGGGGGGGGGGGGGGGGGGGGGGGGGGGGGGGGGGGGGGGGTTAGATATTAGAGAAGATGAATCATGTTTCGATGTCTTTAGGAAAGTGACTGACTTGGACGCTCTGCTGAATTTGTAAGTTGAGTCAATCAGATATGCTCGGCAAAATGGCCGCGAATTTACGATAGACAAGGAAGAGATGGCCGCTTTCTTAGGCATCAATTATATCATGTCTATCAATACATTGCCAACTTTGGTTGGAATCCTACTGGTCACGGATTGAGAGCCTTTGGCAACTAGTAGAATTCAAAAAGTCATGACTCGTGCACGGTTTCGGCAGCATTTTGCAGAACCTTCATTTCTCGGATAAACGAAAGTAGCAATGGATAAGGACGATCGAGCGGCAAATAGTACTATGTCATTTTGAAACCATTTCAATCGATGCTTCCAATTGGCAAGAGACAACACATCTTGTCAGTCAATTGACTGAGCACAAAGTGCAAATTCAAAGGGAGATAAGTGGGAATGAAGCAGTTTATAAAGAACAAACGATCCGATGGTGGAAGGTCTCAAGTGGAGGTTGCGATTTGCGCTTCTGCTGATTGGATATCTGTATGAAGCTGGTCATCTCTATCTTGGGAAACAATATGAGAAGCAAATTGGCTTAGGCGTTGGAGAGTCTGTCGTGCTGCAGCTTCATTGAACTCTTGAAATGAACTCCCTTGTAACCATCTTATGCCGACCAATTTCTGCCGCTCGGCCTATTTTGACCAAAAAACGTTACTGGTAATTATGTCACACCTACTTATTTGGCTCAGTGCATGAGAGCACTCAAGACAGCAAGGAACTGCCAAAGCAATCTGAAGGTGGAGATCACGAAAAGAAATTTTGGCATGGTTGATGTTGTGGATAGCACGAGTTACAGTGATGAGAATGCAAGCAGGCCCTACATTGTATTGTACTAGCATGAGGACAT